>VDFB02295430.1:163806-255788 GCA_007258455.2 Sequoia sempervirens | reverse complement strand
AAAATTTCAAGCCATTCCGAGCTTCAGAGACGCGAATTCAGAGGACTTACTATAAATAGCAGGGCATGAGAAGCTGGCGAAGACGAGAAAAATAGCTAAGTCTGGAACTTCATCCTTCACTTCCTTGAAAATGCGCCCATCTCAGCTGGAGGTCATGAAATTTCTCTAAGTGTTGAACTTCGTCCTGTTCAGGGGGCAAAATGCGCCCAAGATGAAAAAAGTCAAAGAGAAGTCAAAGTTTTCTATCCTGCTCATGCCTTGAAATGCGCCCAAAGGAGAATGGAGAGAGTTTAAAAAAATTCTAAGGCACAAGCTCGTCCTGCTCTCATGGCAAAATGCGCCCACATGCTAGTAAGAGGCCCAAAAAAATTCTAAGTATAAACTTTATCCTCCACCCTAGGCTAAATGCGCCCATCTTTGGCTGGTCAACAAGAGTCAAGGAGTTTCATCCACCAGCTAGGCTGAAATGCGCCCAAAAGCTGCCATGTGAGGACAAAAGCTGGAAGATGAGGAGTCACTAGTCAAGGCGTTGTAAATGCTTCATCCTCCACCTACATCAAAATGCGCCCAAGGACAAAGGAGTCAACAAGTCAACGTTCTTTTATCCTCCATCAAGGCTGAAATGCGCCCAAAAGAGGGCATGTGAAGACAAAACGAGGAAGCTCAAGAGTCAAGTCGAGGTTTCATTCTTCTCTCTCCTTTGAATGCGCCCATACAAAGTCAAAAGGGTAGAGGTGGCGTTTAAAGTTTATCCTCCTTCAAGGAAGATGTGCGCCCAAGTTAAAACAAGTATGCAAGGCGTCAAAGGGTGGTGAGTGGTATATGTGTTAGGAAATATTGCCAAAGGGTGGAATTAAATTGCTAAGGCGTGGTAATATTATTCTCCAAATGCTGTGCGCCTAAGGTGGTGTGAATGAAATATGCTAGGCGTAGAAAATGCCAAGGTAAAAGTGAAGTGCTAGGCGCTAGAGTTTTGATTTAATATATCCTCTTCAATTGAGAAGTGCGCCTGGATTTGAAAATTGATGTTGCTAAGAAGGTAAATAAAGTGTGAATGCCAAGGTGTTAGAAAATATGGCGCCTAGGGTGGTGAGGTTAAAGCAACTTGCCGGGCGATGAAAGTGTTGGGTGTTGAGAATTTCTTTTTCCAAGAAAAGATGAATATGCGCTAAGGTAAACTACAAGGTGGTGAAAGCAAGGTTGATGCTAGGCGTTGGAGATTTTTTTTTTAAAAGTGTCCTTCATGGTATAAAATGCGCCCAGGATAATAAAAATAATATTTCTAAGTGGAGTTGTTTAGATAAAATTTTCCTCGCAGGCAAGGTGATCGAAGTTGAAATAAAATTTTCCTCGCAGGCAAGGTGATCGAAGTTGAAATAAAATTTTCCTCGCAGGCAAGGCAAAAATTTCAAAAATGCTAAGGGATTCAAATTTTCTAAGGCAAAATATTTTCTTCCGTGGGAAAAACGCCTAAGTCTGATGAGGTGATGAATTTTCCTGATGTCCGAGTGGAATTGCCAGTGAGGCAGTCAGAAGATGCCAACTCCACAGGATTGATAAAAATTTTCCAAGTCAGAGCAAAATTCTCAGAGGGGATCGAAGAACGAGAACAAAATTGTTGAAAGAATATTTTCTAAGGTTCAAAATTCAAGAAAATTAAATGAACCCGTTCGTTGGGTACCCATGGATTCGAAGCATTCCGGAGAAAATTTTCTTCTGGGTATCGAAGATTGCCGATGAGGAGTTGATTTTAAGGTCTTCCACAGCTTGTCGAGGATTCTGGGATGAAGATTTTAAGTGGGCACTAGGTTGATGAATTTCCTAAGGGAAATTCGAAAAAATTTCTAAGGCAAGGTGAAGAAAATGTGTTTTTAAGGTAAAATCCTCCAGACGATGAATTTGAAAGAAACTGCCTAGGTGAATTTGCTTCAATCCTTCGTGAAGATAGTTTATTTGAGCCAAAAATGAATAAAATCGAGGTTATCAGAGCTCCAGTAGGTGAAATGAATCTCTCAAAGATGATACGCCCTTGAGGAGGATGGATTGAAAATTTGGCTAAGGCATGGGGAATTTGCTAGTAAAGGCGATGAACGCATGAAAATTAGGTAAGTAAGTCGAATTTATATTGTGAAGTGTTCTAATACTCTTCTCCTTCCTTGTTTTGCAGGAGGAACGTCGAGGTCAAGCGATGGTGGTTTAAAGTGATGAAGCAAGTGATTCAAGATGACATCTCAACCTCAAAGGAAGAAATTTGCAAGAAAATGGCTAAGTGTTGAAGAAACGTTTTCAAAGCTTAAGATGGAGAAAAGAATGTAAGCTCGAGCAAAGTCGAAGAAAAACGTCAAGAAGAAGATCAAGAATAGTGTGAACGCGTCTACAAACGGAATCTTCTAGAAGGATGATGGTGGACATTATGGCTCATTTATTACCCCACTCTCCTTTGTGGCGGTTTTTAGGGCAAATCTTGTTTAGGGCTGAGGTGGCACGATCTGGGCCATCCAGCCGATTGTAACCCTAGCCGTCTTTTGGACTGAGCTAACTATAAAAGGGGGAGTCCCCCTCATTTGTAATCTCATTATTTTTAGAGGTAGAAGCAGAGCTTAGAGAAGGAGTAGAGAGCAATTAGATAGTTGATAGTATAGTAGTGTAGATTGAAAAGGAAGGAAAGTCTTCCCTTTGGATACTTTGTAAGAAGTTGTCATGTATGCTTTCATAATAAAAGAATTTTCATTGATGGTGAATTCTTTTTGTTGTGAATAGTTGTTGAGGCTTCTTCGTCCTTCCAATTCACGTAGCATCTTGAAGTCGCTTAAAGTAAAGTAGATTTCATTTCATGCAAGTACTTAGCAATTGTGGAATGTGGTGCTTGATTTGAACAAGGCTTCGTTCGTCCATACCACTAGCGGGCTCGCTGACGGTGGGTTCGCCTTGCGTGGTCAACTGGAACTTTGTGAAACTTAACTTCGATTATGGTTTATATGCTGGCATGCGTCGTTGTGATGGTGTCTTCATGCTAAATCGTGATCTGAACATCTTAAGTCACTCCTCTGAAGATTGCACCAGTTCCGCGGAAGCTGTCCGAAGTGAGGCAAAACGGAGCTTGGTTGAAGCTTGTGAGAATTGATCGCCATGTCCCATATCTTAGAGTAGACTAGGACACTCTTATCCCTACACCCTTTAAATTCAGTTCATTTCTGGTTAGAATTAGGAAACTTGTGCTCACCTGCCAAATCATTTGAATTACATGCAAAGCCCTTAGTCTACTGTCTGTTGTTAGCTGTCGAACAACTGTGTAAGTCCCCTCGTGAGAACACAGCAACTCACATCAAACCAACTGAGGGTATTCTAAGTATTCGGAACCTTGGAGTTGAAAGCATGAACTCACTCGCAATCTTAGCATGCTGAATACTTTGTTCAAGAGAGGATAGAGTCTGCGTTGGGAAAACTTTATTCTGTGTTGGTGCGGTCTCAAAACCACGTCAACACATACCTATACCCGATTCCAATTTGGCAACATAGCAAATATCCATCTCTATCATTGACCTATTTGGTGACAGTTATATTTTGAAATAATGGTCCTTTTGTTCTTTTAAAAACCTTCCAATCTATGGAAATGAAGAAGAAATAGAGTGTATGATTTTTGCACAAGGGCATTTATGTTCACTCCCATGGACACTTCTATTTTTGCCCGGTAGTTTTCATGCAAGCAAATAAAGAGATCTTGCATGATTTATTTTGATCTTGATTATCTTTTTTGAGGGGAATCTCCATTCATGGAAATTGATTTCCATGGTTTGGTCTTTTGAAATTGTGAATGGTACTCATCTCATACAAGGCTAAGAATGGATGCATTCTTAGGGTTTCCATCCCCATTGTAGCCAAAGAGAATCATTTTTATCCCCCTATTTAAAATGGACCTTGTGTGGCTTAGACACATAAGGGATTGCAAGAGGGTTGTGCTATGATGGTTTTGATGTTTTAATAGTTTTGTTATATTGGATGCCTTGTTGGAACCTTGCACTCGATATCTTTGGCTGTAATTGAAATATCATGGTGCTCCTTGGAGTTTTATTCTTATTTTGGTGCTATTGTTGCTCTTCTGAGCACATATTTTGTATATATTGTAACCTTTCTATGATGCCTCCTCAAGGTTTCAAAACTGACTTTTGAGTTTTCTGTTCAATTATAATTTTTTATTTTCTTTTGGTGTTGGCGACAGTGCCGGAAGGGAAATTGCATAAATAATTGAAAACCTAGTAATCTTTATTTATACATAACATAATTAGAACGTACCCACAAGCCATAATGCAACAGTTTGGAACCTAGGCTTTTTCATGACAGTCACGGCAATCAGATGCAAGGATGTCATGCTTCAATTTGCTCGTTTTTCTTTTGTGTTTTGATGTTGATGGACTGAATATTGCTAGACGCCACAAGACAAGGAATTCGCAGCCTCTAACACATTGTTTTGCCTCCAATCCCCCACGTGCTTTTCTGTCTGGCTTGTACAGCATTCTAAGCTCCCACGTGCCAAATTAAATGCTTTTTTTGCTTATTGAAAACCTTGCTTTCCTTTGCAGATTTGGACGCCTTGGCTTGGAGAAGAGCCATTGTCAATTACAAACTCAAACCCTCTCCTTGTGTCTCCTGAATAGTACGGCCTGCTGCAATACTGAGAATGGCTTCTGTTTTATTCAAACTTGCTGATGTAAACTGTAAATGCTAAATGAAAATGCTAAGTAAATCTATGAAATGCTCTGATAATGACCTCTGATGGAAACCATTCAATCTAGAACCCTTGGACGGTCTTTCACGCTTGTAGATTATGTCCTAATCGAGGGTTTTCATCCTTTGATCAACTTGAAGCTTCAAACCTGCAAACCTGTTGCTTAGACATTGTTTCGTAAATAATATCTTGGATGATTGAAAAAGAACTCCTTTTTCCCTTTTAACCTCCTCCAAAACCCTACGCCCAAATCCACAAGTGCTTTTTGAAATATTAAAATATCTCAACTCCTCAAAATGGGATGCCACGTTTTGGACTTCAATTAATTGAATCATTTTCACTTTAAAAATATATCATTTCACTTAAAGTCACTTTATCACCCCCTTATAACGCCATATTATAAAGTAACTTATTAAAATTACTTTATAACATTAAATTATAAAGTCGCTTTAATAATATAGCATTATTAAAGTATTTTGACTTTAATAACTTAATTAAAAGCCAACTCTCCTCGAAAACCAAGCAATAGACTCCTGAGAGTGCCTCTAGCACAACTTCCCACTATACACCATAAAACCAATGAACTGGCACAACTTGCTACAAATAGCAAGTAGCAAATGACAAGTCCTAAACTGCCTCATAAGGCCAACCAACCAACTAGATCACCGAATTGAGTATGCGGAGATGAATACACAAGCTTGTTGAAGACCTTGAATCCCCTCAGAAGGGCCCCCTAAACATCTCGTTAACCTACAGGAACCAAATAATAGGCTAACCACTGCAAAGATATGGATCCCGAAAAAAGGGGACATTACACTTTCCTCCAATTTTTTTAATAAACGTTATATTTTCTAGATCCTTAGAATTGCCAAATTCAGCAAAAGAAGACCAAATTCATATTCCTTACTATCCTCAAAAAAATGGCAAAAACAAAATCAGATCTGTACAACTGCCTGGGGGCAATTTTTTCTTTTACTGATCTCAAATCTAGCAAAAGCAAAAACTCCAGTTTAGGGCCGGTATCAAAAATATAAAAATAAAACATCAGACACATAATTATGTCCTTGGGCTGAAATTTTCTTAGGTTGCCCTCGTACATGTAAGATATTCTAGAGAAAACTGCAATATTTTCCTTTCACAGCCATTTTTGGACTCCTAACCAGATATGTATATCCATTTATGCAGAATGGATAAAATCTTCTAGGTCTATGACCCAGGTACAGTTGTGAGTCATCTTGGACACAGCTGATATAAAATATAGGTCTTGTTAAACAAAAATTCAATAAATTTTAAAATAAAAATGGAAAAATTACTTACCCAACATAAAGGATGCAATAAACCTCCTTTCTCCCACATACTTCTCATTTTTTTTACTTGAATCTGTTGGATTTTTGGTTTGAAATTTTTGTTTTAAATTCTGTGTTACATAGGTTTTTTCTTGGTTTGGATGGAATATCAATGTTCTACTGACATCTGAACTTTCTGCAAAATAACCCATTTCGTGCATCCCAAATGTTGGACTGGATGTCAAAATTGAGGATAACACATTTAAGTGATCTCACAAACCAATTGTCATCCAACTGCAGGTATCTTACATAGAATACACACACACATATATGATCAGGTATAATTCATTATTATATGTGTTGTATCCCAATCATATCTTAACCAACCTTTTCTAAAAATATTTTGTATAAATATTACATATTAGATACTGTACTTGTAGCTGTACTCATGCATCTTTGTCTAATAGGTAGGTACAAACGTTGAGTCATATACAAAATCATCCAACCTTCATGGATACCAAGTGACCTATTACATGGTGCCAAGTATCTGTCTTGTCTTACTTGGAAGTGCCTTGCAGCTATGAATTTCCTTTCCATGGTTGTATTATTTCTACAATTTTCCACTCTCTTCAGTTTGACCCTTAAAACTGAATTGTTCCTGATCCGGTTGACTGTTGTAACAGACTTGATGAAAACGTTCCGCTCAGAAAGGTCACCAAAGTAATATGCTACTAAACTTGGATATGAACATCATTCAGGTTTGCAATGAGTAATTTGAACTTATTGTGGCTTTCTACAAGAGCACTTGGAATTACCTAATATTTACACTCCAGATACTAACATTTGTGACAAACACATTACAACTTGCTGAAAAAGGTAGAACAAGTATAGCAACTTGATGATCATGCACAAATAAACAACCAGCTATATATCATCTAATGCACAAATGTATAATACCTGCAGCTTCTTGGCCAGTCATTGCATCAACTACAAGAAAAACCTCTGTAGGATTCACAACCTTCTTAACTTGCTTCAATTCATCCATCATGGTTTTGTCTACCTGATAACAAGATGCATAAACATTCAAATAGTTCTCAAAACAAAGGATTATTGACTTCTGAAAGTAGAGAGATATCTCAAATAAATAAAGATACTTTTGTTTCCATTCATCTCTATAATGCATTTATAACAGATTAGACATAACTATTGCATTGTCCCAATTCACACTTTCCTCACTCAACCTGGGTTTTTCTATCAGGGCTGATTTGTAAGGGCCCAGATACCTCTGACTTGTGCTTTCTTTAACATAGTTCTTCATATCTGCCAACTTCTGGATTTGCAAAGTTTAGCCTTCTGTCCTGAATTGGTGGGTAGTTAAGATAACTGATCTAAGTGCTTCCTGTAGTTGCTCCCTAGGTTTTTTAATTATTGAAGCATTGGGTAGCAGCAAAATACATGCTCAAGTATTTGAGGGGCACAATGGATTCCACGCCTATAATCACTAATCTGAAAAGGTGACAGCTTCAAATTCAAAGTTGGTGGATTCCACATTGTACAGGCAACTGATAGGTTCTTTCATATATTTGGTCAACATTAGACCAGATATATGTTTTGCAGTTAACACCTTGAATCAATTCATTTGGTGGAACCAAGGCAAGAGCATTGGGTAGCAGCAAAATACATGCTCAAATATTTGAGGGGCACAGTGGAGTATGTTTTGAGATGTCTTGGAGACGGTGAAGTAAAGTTGCAATGGTATACAGACTCAAAGGGCATGTAGTGCAACAGATAGGAAGAACACCTCAAGCTGTTGCTTTAGCTTGAGTTCAGCAATGAAATATTCCAAGCCAATTTTTTTCAAATTTTCAATTACAATCAGCAGAGCAATACACAGCCATTAGGGTTAGCTTTAAACCAAAACGATACTAAAGCAACTCTAACCAGAATGTACACCAGGATCCCGATGAGGGCAAGGTGTGAGCATTGGTCAGAGGATTTGAATGCAGAAACAGAGCTGGAAGGATGTAGCGCTCGGAAAATTAAGAGTGTTTTCAATCCGTTTAAATCAGTATTAAAGAGTATTTTCAATTTATTCAAATCATTATAAAAGGTTTCCAAGTAGTCAACATTGTTCATAACACTTCCAAATGAGCTTAATAAAAGAGAATTTAAATTGCATTTCATGTATAATAATAATATCAATGTAATGTATCAAGATTTTACAAAACATAAGTATTTCAATGACTTTCTCATATACATATATTCATCCTCACTTGGAAGAATCAACAATTCTAATAGAAACATCTTTTCTATGCTAAGTTATAAAACTTTAACTTCTCAAATCAATGTTACATTAGATACTTTCAAAACATACTTCTATTTCAAAGTTTCAACAAAGAATGACAAATACATATACATTTACAATGGGCTTCACAAGCCAATCCTGAATAATACACAAGTACATCAATAGCAAATAAACTTGGAACCACCAACCGCCGTGACACCTTTGGTCTTCTTGCGAGCTGGAGCCAAGAATGTGATTCAGGCGCCTTTTCCGCCCAACCACGAAGTCCATGACTTCCTCGGGTCCCTTCCTAACTCGAAAGAATCCCCGGCCCTGCATAAAGGAGCCTAGCAACCCGAAACAGTAAAACAGGAGGGAACTCTCGATGCATGCCTGATGCCTATATGCATTTCTAATATGAGAAATAAACACATTTCTTGCAACAGGAAGTGGCAGAGACTTAAATACATATATGTTTCTAGGCTTTTAAAAAAAAATAACCCATCTATTTCAATGGTACAAGTGCTTGGCCAAGCATAAATAATACAAGTAAATGGTAGTTTAGAAAAGGTAATACTACCGTCTCTGTTGGCCCACCTTCGGCACCCTGTCCCGGAAGTTACCATAGTGAAGTATGAATAAATACCAAAGCAGAAAGTTATGCATTTTCGTACATGTTTCAATCATTCAATTAATTCCAAAAGAATTTCAAATGTGAATTTTAGAACATCCTTTGTAAATTCAGTAGTAAGATTTCGTTCATTCTTTGGTAAGTAACCCTTTTCTGATTTGGATAAAGGCTCTGTTTTTAAAGAAGAAGATATGTGTCTTAATACTTTTCAGTGCACTATTAGAAAGAAGATTTAATCAATTTGTTTGAATGGAACAGTGTTTTCTGTTTTCAGTATGTATTTCTATTCTTTCCAAGCTCAGGCTGACTGAAAGTGTAATTCCCAATTTCAATACAGGTTTCAGAGTAATAATAATATACTGAAACAGTGCAATTTATTCAGAAATTCAGAGGTTTGAAAGATAATCTTGCATTCAAATTTTATGTTGTATTCCTTTACTCAGGATTGTACTTCTGTAAGTAAGTATATGTTAAAGTAATCAAGATGCTTTCCAGTTTACATGGTTTCTCAAAGACATTTCTGTTCTTGTTTCAGGTTTAACATTTCTGAGATATTTGTGTATAATTAACAGAGTTCATACTACTTTCTGGAAATGGTTTTCCTGTTTCAACTTGTATCTTGGCACATATATGCATGGATATCTATATATGTATATGTATATATATAAATATATATATATATGTATATATACAGCAGTATATGTATACATATATATATATATATATGTGTATATATGTGTGTGTGTAAAAATTCATGTACAGCTGCGTGTAATTTGAAGAAAGAAATTCTGGTTTTTAAAACTGTTCAAAGAGTTCACTGGCCGAGCACACAGAACAGGACATTTTTCAGGGTTTTCTTACTGGCGTTGAGCAACATAGGGCGCAGGAAAAGCCCTTGCCCCTCCCATGGGGAGCGGGCGGGCTGTGAGGGGCTCGCGCCTCCTCCACAGGCCGCGGCCTGTGGAAGGCGCGAGCCTCTCACAGGGTCGCGTCCTTCCCATGGGAAGGACAAGGGATTAAATCCCTTTCTTTCCTTTGGTTTACAATTTCAAAACTCAAAATAAAGAAGTCATTTCGTTCAGTATATCTGCATTCGAATTTATCTCAAAGGCATTTTGAATTTAACCAGATGACAGAGTTTTTATGCAGACCATATATGCATATATATATCATATATATATGCACGGGAATTCGAATTCCTGTGCATATATATATGCATATATATATATGTTTATATATATATATTTGCAGTTATTCTTGAGAGCAGTTTAATAAATTGCAGAATTTGCAACAGAATAAAAACCCTAATTCTGAAGAAAAGAATGTGTATTCTATATTGCAACAAAGAGAAGTAAGCAATTACCCAGATTTAAAAACGAAAATTGGAAAAATTTCTCAGTTGTTTGTACTCATATCATGGAATAAAGCATTACATTCCTTCCATTTCCTTACTGCCAATTTAAATTAAAAGAAGGCAAAGCATGAAAAGACCCTGGCAAATTTTGCTTCCAGTGCAGAAGCCCAGCAATACCTTCTTCGTCTCTGTTCCAGAGCTCTCGGATATGCCTCAATCGAAGTCCTCTTTTCTCTCTTAAAGCTCTCTTCCTCTTTTCGAGGATCATGCATAAAATTTCCAGATGACAGATAAAATTCTCATGCAGATTCTAAGGATTGCCACATGCCAACTGCATTGTTGGTTTTAAGATAGAATTTTCCAGAGACCAATGTTCTCTCGGGTTGTTCATTCCTCAATATTTTTGGAAAATTAACCATATACCAAACAGAAATATATCCCCCTTTTATGCAAAACTATAATTTCATTTTATGCAAACACAATATTCTATTCCATTATTTATTTTTGTTTTATTTTTAATTATATTTCTTTTAAAACAGATTTTTCCTTTTTGTTGCTCAAATATAAATGGGGATTAATTAAATAGAATAAGCCATATTATTTCCACAATTTCTAAGGTTAATTAAACCATATTTTAAATTTGCTATGCTAACGCAATCACATAAAAAAAACAGACATGACCTAATGCAGCTACATGATTTAAGTGGTGTGTGCGTAATCGAGAGTTTCTCCTCTTTTACCCTGTCGGGAAGCTAACCATCTTTTCCTCAATCACACTCTTGGCCTTCGATCACCTTGGCCTTCGATCACCTGCAACTCAAATGCACTCAGGCGTGCGAAAACGAAAGTGTATTAGTAACCATTGTAGAAACATAAATTTAAACAATAATTAATCAACATTCCTATTTTATATGAATGCACTCATAATTCTTGAAAGAAAACAATTATATTAAAACATTGCTCTAACACGTATCATAATTCGTTTATTAAATCCCATAAAGTCTTGGTCAAACATTATCAAAATAAGTCATGGTCAAGATAGCATCAAAGTAAGTCATGGTCAAAATAGTATCAAAATATGAGACGTGACAAAGGAACTCTAACCAAGAATGTGTCCGCGAAGGACGATCATATGGTCAGAGGATCTTCTACCATTACAAGTACTGAAAGGAAACTCAACACCAAGTATGTGCTACCCAATCCAGTATGGAATTGAGGCGACCATATGGCGGAGTGCTAAGAATTACAATGCTATGAAGGGAAATAAGCAAGAATGTTGAATTACTCGACGTCAAGAATGTGCTTTCCAAACCGAGAGGGAATGGGAGCTACCATATGACGGAGATGCTAGATATTACAAAGCAACTTCAGAATGTAAGATAAGCAATTACAAATCAGAATTGAGCAAGATTAAAGAACTACTGACAATACTACTGTATAGCTTACAACATGATATAGAATGCCTTGCTATCAACGTGAATCAAGAATTAAATAGAGCTGCAACAATATATTGAATTTCCTTCAGTGAATAATAAAGCTTAGATCAGAAACTGCACTGTAAAGACCAACCTCACAATCTGATTTATGACAGTCCTGATTTTCTCATGCATGAACAGCAGCCCTATAACTCACTATTTTGCTCACAACTCTCTCCAGACTCACTCAAATCTCATGAAACAAAATGCATAAAGATCCTAGTATGATGGCGACCAAATGAGAACACTGAAACCCAATCAAAAGACCTTATGTTATTTATGCACGAAAATCAATGCAAGGACAGATGGTACGGCCCAGCAAGAAGTTCGACCTGCCTTTAAAAATTCAAACCTTCACTAAAAAATCTACAAACTGGAGAAAAGGGTCGCCCCTACCAGACAGAGAGAAATAGACAGTACCCAGAATGACTCTTTTGGTATTTTTTGACTTATGATTAAAAACAACAATCTGCTATAATGAATATGCACTTCCAGCAACTCACTAAAATGCATAAATCTGAATTACAAAGCCACAACAAAAGCTACAATGTAGAAACTCACAATGAATCACTCAACTACACTATCTCACCACTAGTCACTATCTTTCAAGCGAGAAGCAATGCCAAGCTAGGAGGCTTACATTCCTCGAAGCAATCCCAAAGCCAATCCGGCAGCATAACATTCCTGTAGACAAAAGATAATCCAAATGAGAACCAATGGCTTCCTTTTATAATTTCCGGTTGACCCTTCTCGAAACCCTAATCTTCCTTTTTGAGTCAAACCCTAATTCTCCAATAGATGGCGTCCCATTTTCCCAAGCAAACTTTGACTTTATATTATAAACTTTATTTCTTCCTTGAAGTTGGCGCCCAACTTATGCTTGGATTAAATCTTTAATAAGAATTATAATTAATTCCTTCAATGAGGCGCCCACCCATAAAGAACATCTTTTAAAACAACTTAAAGTGAAGTAGCTAGGCCAAGGGGAAAGTCAATGTTAAAATATAACATTAAAACATGACTTAATTAAAATAATTCGACTTATCTCTCCAATTGTGCCCCAAAGCTCAAAAAATGAGTACGCCAACTGATCAGTCTAGAATGGAAAGCCAACCGTGCTGAACCCAACAGGTTCACTGCCAGAAATAGAAATTACTAAAAATAGTAAATTCCTGAAGATGCTCAGAATGCCCAGAAGAACATATCACTGCGAAGCTCTCTGAAAACCCAAAAAGAATCCGCCATTGAATCAACCAACCTCAAGCAAGAGCATCCTTCAAAACAAAAAACCCTAATTTTACCTTCCGAGTAGCCTACGGGTCTCCGGAATAGGCCAACGGTCAATAGAAAGATCATGCTTGAGAAGGGGACATTACAAGCAATGATATCCTCGTTCAACAAGGAGACTTCTATAGTAACTTGGAAAAGGACGTGAACAGGATTTTTGTCCAACAAAAAACAAAGCCTTAAGATTTTGTCTGAATTTTAGGGCATTTTTTAACAAATTCTTTAAAGTTCACTGAATTTTGAATTTATAGTAAAAAATCAGTTAACTTTGTGACTTAGCCTGCAAGTATAGCTTGTTTAGCATGTAAATTATTATGCACATACAATACATGTGTAATGTATGTATGTATGTATGTATGTATGTATGTAATATATTCATTCATAGATACAGCATACACCTCTCTCTGTGTATTTATATTTATTTGTTTTTAGTTTTTTTGCTATAAAATATAGATGCTTTCAATGCATCCACATGGGCAAGTGAATGTTATTGGGCATTCTCTATTTAGAATTGAATGATCTTATGCAAATTTCAAACAGAATTCACAGGAAAAAAAAAAGTTTTGTAACATCAAAATAGATATCTGGTGGCAAGACTTCAAAATCTTAGCTGTGTAGATTGCATAGAATAATTGTATGTCTGAAAGGGAAACACATTGAATCATTTTAAATTCAGAAAAAATACTAGCATACCTGCAATCTTCCCGCAGTGTCCACAATAACCACATCCATATTCTTCTTCTTTGCCTCTTCCAAACCCTTCTTTGCTATTTCCATTGGTGTTATATTAGTCCCTGCTTCATATACAGGGACTTCCACCTGTAGAAGATACAGGCCATAAAAATGAATAAGAAAGCACTAAGCCTGCTAAAACTATGAAATTGCCTTTTAAAATCTTTGGAAATTATAAAATGGAAAGAACGTTGATGGCTCAATGTGGGGTAGGAGAAAAATCAATGATTTGTGCATAAGTTGGAAGGAAAGATTTATAAACATCTTGTTTATTATAGCTGCACGGCAATGAATGAGAAGACAAAATTTGAGCACGAGTCATTCACTGTACAATGTAAATGTATTACATATTTACCATATGCAAATGCTGACCTGATTTCCAAGAATTACAAGTTGATCAATAGCAGCAGGTCTATATACATCAGCTGCAACCAACATGCAACTCTTGCCCTGAACCCAAAAGTCATGGTCAAAAAACAGGTGATAATCTTAACATCAATAGTGCAAGAATGCAACAATGTTCAACATTATTATTTCATACTTTCTTCTTGAGATATAAGGCCAACTTTGCACAAACTGTTGTTTTCCCCACACCCTGCAAACCTGCCATCAATATCACTGTAGGCCCAGATTTTGCAAACTCAAGTTCTGCAACCTGTCCTCCCATTAATTTGATCAGCTCATCGTTCACCACCTACATTTTACAAATGCAAGATAAATTTCATCATTCATGCAGCTAAAATACCCCTACAGGAAATGTACTAAACATAAAGGAGTATCGATGTGTTTAGGACCTCCTAGTTTGCTCAGAGACCAGTACAGCAATGATGAGCTCACGCTGAGTACATTTAATAATTATTGACAGCACAGGGACCAGTAGGAATTAGAGACAATAAGAGACAAATTCAAATAACTATCGACAGCACAGGGACCAGTAGGAATTAGAGACAATAAGAGACAAATTCAAATAACTATTGACAGCACAGGAAGCAGTTGGGATTAGAGACAATAAGAGACAATTGTTCCAAATTAGCACACCCTATTTTGTATTATATCAAGTAATACTCACATTGCTCTCTATATAGATCTACAAGATAGGGAGAATGGAAACAATGTAAGAGAGTTTCTTGGGTTTTTGAGATCTCAGCACCCTGCACACAGCCTAAACTGTGAGTAAAAATGCTCTTAACAAAATTAAACTTTAATTCATTGAAAATGCATGCCACTGGCTAGAAATTTGAACATTTTCCCTAGTACTCAATTGATATGTAAAGATCATGGAAAAGATAACACAGGAGGAGGAATTACTTCTGAAGTTGCAGGCTCGGAAAAACCTCAGAGAAGCTACCAGTGCAAACCCACCAATTCCATCAGGGGGCAAATTCAAAACCATCAGTTCCTCCAAGGGATGGTTTCAGAACTATCAGTTCCCTAAGGAGCGGTTATAAAACTGACAGTCTGCTGATAGAGGTGGTTTTGCCTCAACCACAGAAAAAGGAATGTAAAATGAACTGTTAAACAATTTTTCTTTGAAATCCCATTCCATAGCCTTCCAATGTGTGAGGGGGGTCCTCTTACAACTATTTAAGGACAATGAGGAGGTCAGATTGGATCATGGAAGGCATTCCATTGTGAATGTATCATTGAAGGAAGCTTCGGACAACAATCCAATCTTCTGGTTGTAAAGCACAACACAAGAGGGAGAGTGCAGCATAGAGGAGGAGGAATTCCAAGAAGAGTGATGAGTCAAAGAACTGTGCTGCATTTGCATAAGTTTAAGCCTTTTTCTTACATTAGGACCCTATTTTTTTACACTATTTTGTGACCTAATGTCCTTTATTTCTTATGCTCACCACAAATAATTAATTGGATATGGAAGATGTTTTATATGTTTAATAAGATATATTAGACTAAGATATATCGATTCAAGTGGTATTGATTGACTTGGCTTTGTGTGTAATAACAACAGGATGGAGAACAAAATGGAGGACTTCCTAGAGCTCATGGATACCGAATCAAAGGCATTGATTGTCCTACAAGCTAAATTCAGCATATAGTTCAGCATAACTATTTTTGAATATTATTAACGGTTCATATTTTATTAAGTTCTAGAGTAGCAGTGAATTTGCTAAACTGTTATAGTTTGTTGATAAGAGGTGGCTTTGGGCCAGCCAACTATTATATTTTTATTTTATCTGTTGTTGAGCTCTTATGTAAAAACACCTATGTAAGACACCACATACAAAGGGGAAGGTAATCTTTTGGGTGAAGACACATTGTAATACAAACTACTTGCATTTTGGATAGCATTTAATGACTTTGCTTACACACCGCATGGATCTCTTGCCCCCTCTCAGGAATGTTGGTGATGTTATTTTATATTTCTTTCTATTCTATTGCATGTTTTTAGTTTGTGTTTGATAAAATAATGATTTGATTTGTTTCATATAATCAATCAAATAATTCATCAATTGTGTGAATGGAGTGATTTAGATAATTCTTTATTTCATATAATCAATAAAATAATCCAATGTGGTGTGATTTGATTAAAATGTATAAGGTATGAACAAAGCAATTCATGGAATGAATAAAAGCCGGCTTATTCAATTTGAGGTTATCTATTGCTTTGGCAATCAATAATCGAGTTCTATCATTTATATGTTTTAATTTCAGTTTTCAAAAAAATTGTCAAGGTTTGTCATTTTTTGTTTTTATTTTTTTGTTGTTACAGTTCCTATCACCCGCATACACTTCCTATAGCAATTTACAATTCCTGTAGCAGCTTGTTCAGTTCCTGTAGCTACTTTTAGATTAGTTTGAAAGAGTTAATCAATTATCTCCATTTCATTATTCTCAAACTTACTATCTTCAACCCTTGAGCAAATATGTGACGACCAAACCCGTACATCAAATTAAAACTTTTGAATTTAACCACAATAAGTAAAAACAATGCCATTTCAATAAAACAAATTCTTTTCAATTTCATAAACATGATATATCATTTTGCAACTTTAACTATTTCTTTCCAAAAGAAACTACAAAGTAAAGAAGAATAAGATACATGCATAGCCCGTAAGCTTTTGGCACAAATAGAAGTAAGAAGGTCCAGGAGTCCGTCCTGTCAAATCTTGGATCATCGGCCGTTTGTTGAGGAGGAGAAACATCACTCGGGCGTTTTTCCGCCAACCACGGACTTATAATGCAGTCCCCCGCACGATCATTTTACAATGAACGACCCTCCCTTCGAAGAAAAGACTGGTGGGGTATCCTTTAATGATTACCAACTGAGCATAGTGTTGTGTTCCTACATATCTAGATTTTGTGCATACAGCAACTCTTGAACTAGTATGTATTTCGGGATCACGGTGAACTAACAATGTAGTACCACAACTAAGTGTAAGTTGTTCCTAACACTACTTTGGCCAAAGTGTTTACATTCAATAAAGAACGTAGGTCATCTATCACATGCACTAGCCAGGGTCAATTTGACTTAAGGCTTCCTTACTCTACGCGTAGGTTGGTCTATTCGGGGTAGTCCGTACCCTAGACGTCCTACATCAAGCTAACTACTAGAAAGGAGGACAGTTTAACAAGTACTCACAATTATCTCTCCTAAACTGGATATTTTCATCTAGGAGTTTCATTAACTTGACTAAGCTAATCTACTAACTTATTGTGATTGGTACCTTATTAAACACCCTCAATTCTTCCCTAGTATTTAATAGCTACTTGAAAACATACACTCCTTATATGGAGTTCATAGCAAATAAAGCAACTTACTCCTTAATGCATCTATGAACCTAGTGTAAATTGTTCACTAATGCAAGCAAGAACTAATTGTAGTAAACATGCAATACCCTTTCTATATCACAAATTCCTCCTTGTATAAAGAACCAACAGCAATTCTTAAACTATGCATCATTTGAAGTTATTCTTTCAGAAATTCATTCTAAAGTATAATGAATAGAACTATCACCATTTCCTATCCTTGTACATTCAGATGATATGAAATCAGACTTTTATTTAGAAACTCTTCTAAAGTATTAAAGAAGAATAGCACGCATATTTAATTTCAGAATTGTATTTAGAATTTGGTTCAAGAGTATGAAGAAGATTAGCATGCCTGGTAAATGCTTTCCACAGATGCTGAACTAGAGTGAGTATGCTGCACTTTTAGCCTCCAGCCAAAAGACCTCCAACCACCTCTATCTCTGATAATGAACTCTTAACACAGCTAAAGATAATCTCAGCCCTTCACTTTTAAACTCATAAATGGTGAATAACAGAAGTGATTCTCTGTCAATGTGAATAATGCTCTCAGAAATTGATGAGTACTTTCACAGCAAAATAAACTCTTCACAACTAAATAAACTCTCACAGCTAAAGATGGATACTCAGAATATGTTTTGCAATTTTCAGAAAATGAGCAAGTTGAATTACAAAATCGTGTGAAATAGAATGAGCTGAGTGGCTCTTATATAGGCTTCCAGCTTCAACCAATTCCCTCTCCTAAAGGCGTCCAAACTGCCAACTGGGTTTTTGAATGGTTCAAACATGAAATGTGGCAACTCTAAAAATGATTCGACCTCTTTTTTGTGACAGCAATGAAGAACAGTTCATTTTGCACATGCTACAAATCCATAAACGTGACACCTATAGAAAATGGTGCGATTCAACAGGTGAAGATGAATGCAGATAACTTCAAAGAAAAAGTTCCTCATTCTTTGCACTCCACATTTCCTACTTCACAGGCTGCAAGCGCCCTCTTTCTAGCTACATTTTGTTTGCTGGCCATGTCGCGCGCTTCTACAGGCGCGTTTTCATTTCTCGCGCCATTTTCATTTTTCACGAGAATGAACTCTCTAAAATGTATTTTGCTCTTTTCAAATGTTTCCAACAAATATTTCGATTTCACTTTGGTTTAAAGAAATATTTATTTTTGAGAAAATAAAGTTTCATTTTTCCAATCTTCGATTTCTTTTCTACACTTTATGATATTTAAATAAAGTGCCATTTAAACTTTATTCGATTTCCATTCCACTATCACAAAATAACATACATTTATATATTTATTTTATTATATTAAAATATATATATAGTATAGCTTTCATTTACATAATATATATCTATGTATATTTATTTAAATTTAATAATTTAAATAATCTCATATACATATATATATATTTTGTAAAAACTATATTATATATATATTTGATATAATATTAAATATATAATTATATTTACCTTTACATATATACATGTATATACACATACATATTTAATTACAAAGTACGTATACTGCTAGCCAGTCAGCATACTTTCATTATACGTACCTATGTATATGTATATATATGTGCCTATGTAAATTCTGAGGTAACATCAACATAATATTTATTCATATTCACGTATATATAACAAGTTGGTTGTGGGTATGTATACATGTATATTTGCTTGTATACTTTCCCCTATGTATACGTATTCATAAGTGTATTTATATTGATGCACACGTATGGCATATCCATCTGCTCTCATACGTTTGTATCGACATGAATATACTTATGGATACGTGTACATAACGTATATATATATATATATATATATATATATACATGCCCACCTCCTAACCAGTAACATTATTCCACATACAGTTACACTGGCAAGCATCACTTATTCATGCATTTAGAAGTAGATAAGACTCCTAATGTCAACAAACAAGCCTATGGATGACTTACCCTTAACTCAACAAACTGACTTAGCTTACTCAGTTTATAGTATGTGTGTGTATGCTCAATTGGTACTCGTTACTGTTTACCCTACCAAGCTCCTCCCCGAGTGATATCTCTCCTCTGCCTGGAGGAATGAACCTGTTTCCCGCACATAATGACATGACAACGGAAGTCATATGCTCAAAACAAGGCAGTATACATAAAACATCACAAAAAGTTACAATAACATTATTCCATAACTTATATGCCACATTCATTCAAGAATTACATCAATAGAAGTATCAAACAATGAGACAATCACTTTTAATAGGACACATCCAATTGATAACAAGAACAATATGTTTTATTCAGCTAAAAGATTCAAACATTACAATGCACTTCCTATGCAGTAGTAGCTATACAATCGGGGTGTACCAAAATAGCCATCATGTCTTTCAAAAGTTTATGCCTCAGATTGACATAATTAAACTAAATTTGAACTCAAAAATAAAATTGTTATAAAGTATAAGATCACAAATTATCCACCAAATCAACCTTAGTTTTATCCAAAAATTTCCGCATCATTGTCAAGGAAAGACATTAAAAGGCTTGCCAGCTTAGTAATTTTAAGAGTTGGGACCAGTGCATCCACGAGAATGTCCACACGCAATAGTCAACCTTGCCTAGGCAATTACCCTTGATTTGGATTGTTTTAATTTATATAGATGCATGTGTCACACTCACGACAATATGGGTAGGCTTGTTAAACAACCTACTATGAGTAGTACAAGTACATCAAAGCTAACGAATCTTGTACATGTAATTAAGCCATTACCTATGACTAAATAGGTGGAAAAGAAACCAATTCAAACTAATTTAGAAAACCAAGTTATTGTGTCTACCAAGGTACCATTAAAATCAGCTAGTGAATAAATAACCGAGTACAAGACTACACCCAAGTATTTTGGATCACCACCAAATGCTATTCATCCACTTGAAGGTGAATTTCATGAGCCAGAAACAACACCTGTAGCAGCAAGGAGACCACTTAATCTCGTATATCATAATTTTGTTGGCGTAACAACTACCGCCTCTGGAGTGCAAGTTGGTACGGACAGCTATGCACACTACGCAATGAGTGCTCTTCAAATTAGGAGGGGAAGCTCCCTCGTTGTGCTGACAAAAGTACCTGAAAAAGGAAAAGTAAACTAAACTATATCCTGTCTTTTTGTCTCAGCTGTAAGAGGCACAAGGTTTAAGGAAAACTCTATACGTTGCAGCTAAGTATTTTCTGGTTTCGCAAGACTTAACTAAAACACTCAAAACTAAGTAACTTATCTATCCAATCCCCTCAAGAATTCAAAGCATGAGGAAACGGAGTGGGAATGATTGTCTGACGATAAGCCGGGTACAGACTCACAACCTGAAGGCAAGGTGGCACAACTATCTGCTTGTCTGAATAGGCTTATTGGAAACAACAATATACAATAAACTAGGTACAGATTCTCAACTTGAAGGCAAGGTGGCACAACTATCAGCTCAATCTGAATAAGTTTATTATTCACACACATCATACGATAACCAAGTACAGATTCTCAACTTCAAGGCAAGGTGGCACATCTATCAGCTCAATCTGAACGAGTTTATTGAACACAAAACATAAAGGATAGCCAACTAGGATAATAAATTGCATAGGCGAGACACGCATACAATCTACGATCAACTAGCCACTATATCTAACTAAAGCAAGAATTCACCATCATAATTGCATGAAACCCAAGTGGCATAACAATTCATCACAATAGTAAATACTCATGAACAGATACAGAATGAGCAATATTAAGGCAAGGTAGGCACAGCATATATTTCTCTCTCGTGCAAAAGTCCTTGAACAATACAATAATAGCAATACTACAGGCAAGGTGGGCACAACATGTATGCTATCACGCAAAAGTTATGTACAAATGAGCAAAAGCTCTTATTTATAGACATCAAAAGGTGTAGGGAACCCTAAAATCACCTTGAGTCAACTACAGTCTTGCAATGCATGCAAGATTTATTGCTAAACCCTAATAAAGTAAACTATACAGTTAACTGGAAAGCTACCGTCAGTTAACCGAAACATCTAATCTAAAAATGGACAATTTTGCAAGCATGCACGTCCTTATTGAAAGCAAGTTAACTGGAACACTACCATCAGTTAACATAAACCCTAAATAAAACTCCAAGTAAATAAAGCTGATCTCAGAATAGATATGCATGAGATAAGACAGCGAATTAACTTGAAAAGGTAACGACAAGTTTAACTCCTGTGTGTAATGTCTATTCTGAGAGGTGGGAACTGAAGTCTACTGATCGTGATCTCGAGCAACCAATCCCTCAACGAGATTGTTAACTGTATCACTGTCTGGAGCTCTAATACTCTGTCGAAGAATACTATGCCTGCGTAGCATGTCCTCACCAGCTGTGATCTGGGACTGAAGTTCACCTCTACTCCTTGTTGCTTCATTGAACAACGCTGACATGACTGTAAGCTGATTAATCTTACAACCAATGGTCTCCCCAATGAAAATAGTATGAATAAGTGCTTGGAGCTCTGACTGTACATCGGTAAGCTCAACATATGCACCACCCTCAATCTGATATCGGCACGGTAAGCGAGATACTAAGGTTCTCACAAACCGGAGTGCACTAGTAACGTGCTCTCTACTCTCAGCCAACTCTGACGCCATTGTTTCCTCTATCTTTGCCTTGAAAACTAACTGTGTTTTCCAAGAGTAGATAGCTTCTTTATCCTCTGTATCTGTGACTGAATCATATGCCACACTCAGGTGAGCAATCATAATCTCGTCACGGGGTCTATTAATCGCCATGTCTCGCTCCTCATCTTGGAGACGTAGACGGAGCTCTCGTGCATTGTACCGCAACTGATATAACTCTATAAGCATAGAACGGCCTCTAGCAACGAACTCCTCCTCCCATTCCTCCAAACGCGTGCCATATGCAACCAAATGATTAAGTTGGCCCTGTTCTGCTGGAGGCTCAAGCATCGGTGGGAGTGTGGCAATAACATCTGACCTGTGTACAAGGCTAGAAATGTACTGACGAAGCTGTCTGATTTCAGCCTTGAGGGCTGCCTTATCTTCTCCATCCTTCAGCATTCTATCCCTGGCACTGTTTGTAGCAACCTGTAGGAGATCACCCTGAGTCTGGCGTGTACTACAACCAAGGTTGACTGTGATAACCTCGAAGTCCTGAGATTCCAACTCATCCAAACTCTTCCCCTGTGGAGGTATAGCAGTCTCGACAACGATCTCCATATCAATATTCCTCTCCACGTGGACCATGTTCTTAATCCTCTTGTCTGGCACATCCCGATAAACCTGATCAAAATCTTAATGATTAAGCACATAGGATGGCTTCCTCCTCTTCCTTCCCAGTTGATTTTCAATCCAAGACTGGTCTCGGCTAATGCTACTAGAAGGATCTGTACTAGCAATAGGAGGTTGTGACGAGAGTGAATATGTAGAGGAACAGCTGCGAGATGGGGAGTCTAAATCCAATTCAATATGAATTGGGCCTGGTGACTACTCTGGAACTGGTATATGAACTTGAGGCTGAACCTCAGACACTGGCGGACTCTAAACTAGCCTCTGAACTGGCTCTGTGACAGGCTGTCTAACAGGATCCGTGTGTGTATCAATAACAAGCGCCTTTCCTTTTGAATTGTTTGGCGCTTGACCTTCCCGGAAAGGGTTACTCCTCTTCTTTTGTTTAGGTTTCAACGAGGAAGGTAGCAAAGGATCCACCACTAGCGGCTCTGCTCTAGGTGCACTTACCCTCCTGGTCTTCTTGCTGTCGAGGTAAAGTATACTGTTCTAAATAACTCTATTTGACCTCTCCTTTACTGTTGTGTATTCCTTGGCGTACCAATCAACTGCTGGCAGCAGCTGTGTGTCAACCTATTCTCTGAAAAACTGAGGAAGAACTTCTCCCTCATCATCTAATAAACCTCCCACATCTTCTCAACAAGATACTTGAGATGATACCTCTCGAGCTCTTGTCCTGCAGCTTTGGCATCAACTGTCGTCTTGCACCAATATATTCCAAACTAAAAAGGAAAATTGGCAGCTGGTCTATGCTTGCGACGCAAATGACGATGAACATCATGCAACTGCCTCAGGAACTCCATAAAAATTGTCTTATCCGAAGGATAGCGTGGAAGCATAGCTAGATTTCCTGTAAATCCATATACTCGGATATAAGTGTATGTCGGGAACTGAATGAACCAGTCCGCCCAACCATCCATCGTTGCTCTAGCAATTGCCGAGATACGAATGTGCAACTCTCGGTCCAAATTTCTCACTGTATAAGTCAAGAAAGCCTCGTGAACACGCTTGAAATGACGTTCAGCCTTAGTGAACTCAAGCTGATCGTAATCGTAATAGACTATCTGAACACTGAGAATGCCCACAATGTTTAGTCCTCGGAACTGACCCTGATAAGCAATCAAGTACACGAGATAAGAACACATGTGAAACTCATGAGCAACTAGGAAACCAGTGATCTGCTTGTGGATAACATCGCTGATAAAGGATACCCAATCATAATGCTCCTACCCAGAAATGATGCGACCAATGATGTAATACATCCAAGGCTGGAAAACATTTGCATGTGAATGACTGAGACACGATTCAAGAGTGTAATTAGAATCGAGTACTCGTCTTTGTACTCACCACGACCCACATTATTTGGCAATTTGTTCTTTGCTTGCTTTAACCATCTTTCTGCCATTTTGCTCTGGCACTTGTCCACATCAGCGTTGAATGCATGCTCGCACCGCTCCATAGAAATAACCAGACTATTCGAGTGCTGAGGGATACCAAAACTTCTTTCAATGTCCAAAGGCTTGAGACTGCAAATAACTCGTCCATCTACTGACACTATCTCACGAGTAGCAGAGTTGTAATGCTTAATACAAGACATCACGAACTCAATACAATGAACGAAGATAGGTATGGAAGCGGCCTCTAATAACCCGGACTGCTGAATGTTCTGAATAATCGAATCTCTGATTTTGACTGGATCTAGGACTGCCTCTGGCAGCACCTTATGGAGATTCGTCTCAACTGTCCCAATGAAGTCATGAGTAAGGACTGATTTGGTCCTGTGTTCGAGTTGAGTGTACTGCATTTTGAAAAACTCGCCTGTTGACTATGAACTCGACTATGTTCTGACAAGATTTCTGGAAAGCTAAAAATAGCCTATTGAAGAGTTATTTTCGACGAAAAATCTGAGATATGGGTTTTGTCCAGAAAAATATTCTAAGACAACCCAGAACGTCAGAAATGTGAAAATCTGAATTCTACTTGACCATGCAAAGAATTTTCAGCTGAGAAAATTAGAAACTCGAGAACTGATGCTCTGGAGTTAAAAATTCCTAAAAATTCAAGCACATGAATTTAATTCGAGGAAGCTATATAAAAACGATCCAGATGATCAAACTTGCCAAAATCTGCCAACTTCAAGAACATGCGAATTGAATTTTGAGAGAAATTTGAGAATCAAAGAGGAGAAAGACGTTTTTTTTCTATGTTCTTCTATGAAAATTGCCCCCTGTTCTTCAAATTTGCTGATGAATGTGAACTTGAACCTACAAAAAGAATTGTTTGATGCTTCTAATTTTGATTGTTGATGATAAATTCGCCCAACCTGTGAGAATTCGCCTCTGCTCTGAAGAAATATGAATTTTGCTTAAGCTGGATGAATGTTTAATGATAGGCGCCATGAATAAATAGAGAAAATTTGCACCATAATGTTGACTGCAAGATTTAAAACCTTAACTGAAAATAGAATGATTCTGATTGGACCCCTCCAGTTTGAACTGAGCCTTACTTGAAGTCCGGAATAATAAATAATAATATAAACATTTATCATGCAATTTGAAAATCCAGCACAAAGTGTCATGTCCCCGTTTACCGACACCGTTGTCGAGGAGGAGCTCTATTATTTCGATCTTCTTAGAGGGTCATGATAGGTGCAGATCACCGGAGGCTTGTTCAGCAGAGACTTTGCAGCTTGTGTCAAGACCTTCGTGAATCTTCCAGAGTGCTTTCTTCGGAACTTCTATTTGTTAGAATGGTGCTATTTTGAAGTGGCACTTGGTTCAACCATTCAAATTTCGAGTCGACCCAAATTCAGCAGTTGGGTGATCAGACGGAGAAATAAGGAGTAATTAATGATTTATTAAATATTTAATAATTTGACTTTTATAAAGTCACTTTATTGAAATATTTAAATATTTAATTAAATTGGCCAGTTATAAAGTATTTATTATACTTTATAATAAAGTAGTAATTTTTGACTTAGTGAATATTTATTATTCATTAAATTGAGGCGCCATTTAATTATTTAATATTTCTCCTAAGTATCAAAGGTGAAATAAATCATTTTATTTAAATGATTAATTAAAAAGGAGCATTGGGTCGAATTTTAATGAAGAGGATATATTTATTCAATGAAAGGCAAATCGAACCATCATGAAATGTTATTCTAATTTGTCTTTTGCTCTGAGCATTGGAGTTTCCAAACCTTAGGGTTTCTGGCAGACGAACGTTTCTGGAGAACGAAAACTCTTCAGAGATTAGGCAGACTGAGGCTGTGCAATACCAGCTGAAGCTTGCACTTGGTGATTTCACACAGAGATCACAGACTATGCTTATCCATTGATTTTAGTAGAGATTCACAGAGATAATCATCAGACAGATAAGGCGACTTCATCAGAGAACTTCATTCAGAGATCTGGCATTTTTCTTGGAGGCCGTACTTTGTCATTTATTGCAGCAAGCTGTACTTTTCCAGGCCGTACTATCTCTTCTCCAGAGGAACGCATATATTCATCAACTTCTAGTGTTTGTGGTTTGGGCGCTCTGGATTGCTGAAGAGTTTGCATTGTTTTGTGAGCTGGGAGATCCTCTCTTATTTCTGGCCCGTACATTATTCTTTATTGCTGTTACAGCAGGCCGTACCACCTTCTCAGGGAAAAACGCATTCCATCTTCAGTCTTTCACAGAGGGTTTCACAGAGCCTTGGTCATCTGGAGCTTTTGCAACGTTTTCAGTGGACAAAGGAGCACTCAACCGTTCAGTCGTACTATTACTTTATTGCTGCTGGCGGCTGTAAGAAGGAAATCAGGTTCCTTAGAAATAAATCTGTATTTCATTCATATGTTGTTATTTACCTTTGTAAATAATCTAGAAGTGAAATAAATTGGTGCGCCTATCTTTCCTGAGCATTTTCAAAGCTTATTTGGATGCTATTTATTTATTATGAATTTATTAGCATTTTATTGAGAAAATCGCAGCTTTTAGAATTTGTCTGAAAATCATCAAAAACACAAAAAATGCAAAAACAACCAAATATCAGTTAGGGTTTTGAATCGAGAACCATCAGGGTTCTGACACAAAGAGGCGCCAATTTTAGAAAATCGCCCTTTAATGCTCAAATATGCAAAGATAAATATTAAATATTATTTTAGTCAATTGACAAACCAGGTAAAGCTTTTGGATTCACCCGGTGAACTTCACTGATTTCAAAAAGTCCTCATTTGTCCTCACAGGCGTCCATTTGCTCAAGATATCACGTTTTTTACTAACTTCTTATTTTGTAGCTTACTACAAAATTACAACTGGCCATCTTTGACACTGATTTCTGGGTGACCGAGTGATGTTGGGACTGAGCAGGTGTATTCATTGCGAAGCCTGCAGAGCAAGGAAGAAATGTCTGCTGGGAGTCATCACTGCAAAATCCATCATTTAACACCTCAAAGAATTAGGCGCCCTTGATTAAATTGATTTTCAGGTGTCAGACTTAAACCATTTCTCCATACTGCCATCTGACGCTTTAAACGGCTGCTGACGATGAACGGTGAACCCTGTTGACTGGATAATAGGCTCACTGCGTGACTAGAGGTATTCCGCATCCAACGAATATACGCAAGGCATCTAAAAGCTGCATTAAGGACCCCAAAATTTAGGGCGCCCCTAGCCTGAAAAGGCTCAAACTCCATTTTGACAAAAGTACAACTCTCAACCAGGTGCCCTACTTTGACCTCTGATATCTGGAGCTAGGATGGCCTGATTCAAGCACCGCCTATTTCAACGCATAGCCAAAAGGACCTACGAGAGATATCTCTAGAGGCGACGAAGCAAGAAAACTGCTTCTAAGACCTCAAAAAGAAAGGCGCCTTTCCCAAGATGGAATAGACGACCAAACTTAGCCATTTTCTGAGCTTTCTTCGTTTTTCAGTATTTTGCAAAAGACCTCGCACGTACGAGCGTTTGCCAAATCCCGGAGGCTGACGGCTGGGCTCGTTGGATAGCTGGAGTAATTGCGCACAAGTCCCGTGAAGACTTCGAGAGCGAACAACTCCATCTGACAGGCCTAAAGGCTAGGCGCCTTTGGCCTACAGAGGCTACAATGAATATTTAATGTTTCTCCATCCTCTGATTTATGTGCCTAGTAGAATCTCTGCCATGATCTTTCAGAATATCGGATTGACAGGTTGACTGGTGAGTTGCGAAACCGGACTAGAGTAGCACAGACGTCAGGTAGACCTCATCTGCAAACTCTATCATCCCAGAGGTCATCTTGAAGGGCGCCCATGAGCTACAGGGGCGCAATTTCACCATTTGAGAAATTTCTATGATGTGAACTCTCCTCGTAATCTCATCTTCTGACGTTGGCTGTCGGAGCTCTGGGACTCGGATGACTACATTCGATAGCTCGTCAGATAGGCAGACTAGTCATGAAGAGATCAGATGCATCAACAATCAGGAACACCAAGATCTAACCCCCCTTTAAGAAGTGCGCCCTTGAGCTACAGGGGCGCAAAAGTTGAAGAGTGACGAGTTTTTACAATCTGCAACCTCTGGAATCTTCAACTTTTGATGTCAGTTACCGGAGTTACGAGTCTCAAATAGCCTCGCAAGATAGCTCATTGGATAACTGGGGTAATTCTAAAGAGATTGACTGTGTTCATGAGCATATGCCACAAAATCTGGGCCTTCAAAAAGAAGAGCGCCCCTGGGCTACAGGGGCGCAATTTTGCTTTTCCTTGAGAAATCTTCATAAATTGACCACTAAAATCTTCGTCTTGGTCACTGAAATGACCATACAAAGGTATAATTGTCGTCGTGAAATGCTCCTCCGTCATGAAATACCTCGTCTTAAGTCCCCGATTTAGGTTCTAATCAACAAGAACTACCTTTGACTGACACAACACTGACAAAACTCCATGCTTGATATTGCCCAAAAACTGTATTTGACATCATTTTAGCAAGGTTTAGACTCTTTTAAGCAAAATTCCTTAATGAAGCAAAAAATTTGGTTTGGGTACAACAAATTTTCAAGAATATTCAAAGCATCCTACACATACAGAGTGGTAATAATTAAAAAGCACCACCAAAACAATACAAGCCACAACCTTCTTCATTTATTGTCCATTGGACACCTTGGGCATTTGATGATAATTTGGCAAAAAAATGACAAACAAATAATAATGAAGCCATGTAATGTCCCTAATTTTTCTACTCGCCACCACGAAATCTAATTAAATTATTTAATATTGCCTAGCAGAAAGTACGTTTAAAAAGGTAATATTAAATAATTAGATTAAAGTGATGTTATAAAGTGGCACTAAGGAAATATTTAAAAGGTATTTTCTAAAGTCACTTTATAATAAAGAGCTTAATATGATTTGAGCGGGAAATTTCAAATGGGGTTTCGAAAAGTGATAAAAAGGGGAAGTGAGCTCATTTCTGGATTATGCTTGTTTATTATTCCATTTGGTATTTTGGAGGAGCTCTTTGGAGTTTAAACCCTAGGTTGAAATTCCTACGGGTGAACTAGTTTCGGTAGTGAAACTATCTACCCTAGCTGGATACAAGCGGAATCACACAGGTTTCGCATTCGTGCATCAAAGATCAAAGGCACGATTTGGAAATTTGTAAAGTCTTCTTTGAAGACAAATTTCAGAGATAGAAATTGGGATACTTTCAAAGGGGAATGTTCAGGTGATATCCATTTTATATTCACTCTTATATTTCCATAATCTCAGCTGGCCGACTTTATCAGCCGCACCATTTCATTGTATGGAATAATAAATATTTTATTTGCTGTATACAAAACCTGCCATACCATTTACTCTTTTAAGGAGTCATACAGCTACAGCTCTTTGGTAGCCATACCATATAATATCAGCAGCTGATGGATATTCATGGTGTTGTTGGATTGTGAGATTGTTCCAAGCGTGAGATTAAGTCTTCTTATTTAGCGCTGAACTAAGGTGGCATTGAGGTGTATATAAGGAGGATGTGTTATGCTATAATATTATCATCTCTGCCCTATGGAGTTCGTGGACATTTTAAAACCATATGCATTGGCGTGAGACCTTGGAGACATTTGCTGTTCATGAGCATTTGGAAAGATTATTTGCTGCACATTGAGGTTAGTCTTTCCTTGCTGTTCACGTGGGTCTTTCTTGATCAATCCTGGTGAATATTGCTGAAGCATGGCGTTTAAGGGGATGAATCAACTTTGTGATGCCCTAGGCGTGGATTTTAGCAGTGAACAGGTATATTAATACCTGCTGGCTGTAAGGGAAGTTATCTCTGTGCTGGCAATGAATAGAGTAGAAGAAAATAAAGGTTGAGACTGCAGCAAATGACATCAAACTGGGCATGATCCTTCATTGCTGTTTGGAATTTCTGAACATTATAATCCCATTCACTGATTCATAGGCATAAGTGTATTTGCTGTATGGTTTTCTAAGCAATGTATATTCAGCTACAGCAGGATATTTGCAAAATAAGGTCAGGAGTTTGTATATGAATTCTAAGATTACGTTATTTCAGTTTTAATGCCATTGCAAATGTTCAGTCAATGAATGTTGTTTATTGCTTAATAGTTTGCATAAATTCAATTTTAACCCACATCCATACCATTGCTAAAAACTGAAGACAATACATTCATTACACCAAGCAAACCTTACAAACCATTTGAAAAAATTACTCTGTGGGTAAGAGGGAATATTTGGGGTGAAATCCATTGGGGATATTACAAGCCAATAGTGCCTTGGCCAACAATGAACCAATTAAATTTGAGTTTCCCATTGATCTCCTAATGGTGAACCCCTCGTGAAAAATATTCCTCATTCTACTTTACCTATATTTCATGGACTTTCAATTGAAGATCTTGACATGTTTTTATTTGAGTTTGATGTGTTGTGTCATATCTATGAATACCAAAGTGATGCTCAGAAGTTAAAGTTATTTTCAACCACACTTAAAGATGCAGCATTGCAATGGTTCATGGGGCTTGGGTGGAACACTATCTATACATGGGAACAAGAAGGAAAGATTCCTGGCAAAATGTCAAGGTTATTGTAAGACAAAAGAAGTTTGTAATGAAGTATTTTGGAAGTCATAACAACAGGAGGAAACACTTGAAGACTTTTTGGAAAGATTTTTATTCAACCTTCAACAATAAAGACAAACCAAAATGGCACCTAATGCCACTACAATGCTCTTCTTCAGAGGAATTCGTGATAAATGCCTTGACACTTTAAATCTTATTGGTGTTGGTGATGTTTCTAGGTTACCATTTGATGTTGTTTGTGAAATTTGCAAGAATTATTCATGATCTCATTGATCTACAACAATATATCCTCGAAGACAAGCTTCTTGTGGTGGTGAAATGGGTGTCACCAAGTAAGAATTAGGTAGTTTACTTGATGAATTGAAAATTAACCTTTTGAATCATATGGGTAAACATATTGATACTTTGTACACACATAAGAAACAAGAGGAAGCAAAAAAGGAAATAGCAATCTTTTGTCCTACCTATCACAAGCAACACCCTAGTGAGGAATGTCCCTTCAATAAGGCAGATTTCATCTTTGGATGATGTCAACAAGAACACTGTCTTACGACCCATGCCTATAGATACTACACAATTGGAGTACCCTAAAGAACCGGTATGTTTCATAGGGCAAAGAAGACCATGGTAACCATGAGCAATGCCTCCAAGTATGCATAGTGATTTTAATGTGTTTTATACTCTTATGGGACCTTGTGGACAAATGCTCCTTTTCAATACTCTTCTCCCTGTAGATGGTATGGAGGTTGGCAACAACCACCATATTATCAACAATGGCCAAATATACATCCATCATAGCAGCCATCATTTTTCAACCATGTCAACACTCATGGTGAACAACAACACCACCCTATCAAAAATATCCATCCTATCCTACACAACCTATTATTACCCCATATCAACAACCACAAGTACATCTACCATCCATAACATCCCAATCAAACAATCAACCATCTACTTAGGGCTATTGTAATGCCTACACAACCTTCACCAATTTCAAATAATAAGGTGGCTCAACTAGTATATAATAATGAAATTTTGGGATGTCCAAGTCAATATGCTTGATGTGAATGAATTACAACTTAGATCTAGTAAAAACCTTAAAGGACCTAATACTCCCGTCATCAATAAGTTGGAGGAATCTAATGAACAATATGAAGAACCTCAACCTAGTCCTCCATACTGGTACAACCATCACCACACCCCCATATCCAAAATAGTTTCATACTCAAAAAGAAGCACCTACACCAAAATTCAATTTTGCTAATGAACTAAGAATCATGTGTGAAATTTCATCTTTTACAAGCAATCAAAAATATTCCCATTTACACCAAAACCATTAGGGAATTATGTACAAAGAGGAATAAAAGAAACAAGATCCGAAAACTATCCAATCCATCAAACAACTCGTCAATCTCATGTTGGGAAACATCTCAATCCCCAAATATGTAGATCCAGCAAATCTGATGATTCAAGTATGTATCGGTGAAGTTCTTATTCCTAATACACTTATTGATTTAGGTATTGTTGTTAATATTATGACCAGTGAAACTAAGGAGAAATTATATTTATAAGGGTCAAGATTTACACCCACGGTTCTCCAAATGGCTTATCATTACTTTGTTAAACTTGAAGGAATGATTGAAGATACCATTATTGTTATTGATTCCTAGGAATAACCCACTAATTTAATGATTTTGCAGACCAAAGTAAAGTTGGGGGATATCCATTAATTGTGAGCTGACCTTGGTTAGCCGCTACAAATACTTTATCAATTATTGTTCAAGGAATATGGTTTGATTCCTAGGAATATCCCACTGATTTTATGATTTTGCAGCCCAAAGTAAAGTTGGGGGATATCCATTAATCACGAGCTGACCTTGGTTACCTGCTACAGATACTTTTATCAATTATTGTTCAAGGAACATGGTTATTTCTAATAGTGAACAAACAAAACAACTAGCATTATATCCATCTGCTTGGCCTTTGCTCGAAACAAAGAATCCACTATGGATAGGTAGTGACATAAAAGAACCACTAACCAAGGCCTTGTGTTACCTATTCATTTAATGATGTTTTAGAGAGATAATTCTTTTATTGATGATCACTACCCATTTAGGAATTTTCCTTTAGTTGGTGACTCAGGGACATGACAAAATTTTATTTTTCACCAATTGTTGCCACATGATTGCTTATATAGTTCATTCTTATTGTTGGTTTGATTTCTCATTGATGTCAAAGGTTTGTCATTGATGTCAATTGATGTCAAAGATGACAGAGGGTGTTAAAGGTGCATGGGATGTCAAAGGTGCATTCAATGTCAAAGTGATTGATGGTGTTTGTTGATGCTTGTCACAGATGTCAAAGCATGGTAAGGATGGTAAAGATGCTTGTTTATTCATTCCATGGTGTTTTGTGATTGATTTGTCATTGGTGCCAAAGTTGGTTTGTCATTGGTAGTGATGCCTCTTTTGATTCACGACAAGGAATGCACTTTGGTGTTGATGCCTAATACATTTGTTGATTCATCTAATGGTATTTTGTACTTTGTTGGCGTTTCAATTTGCACCTCTGGAGTGTGTATTGGAAACGGACAACTATGCACAGATGAACTGCTCTTCAAATTAGGAGGGGAAGCTCCCTCTTTTTCTGTTTTTGCGTAAAAAGTAAAGTAAACTAAGTTCCTATCTTTTTACTCAGCTATAGAGCACAAGGTTATAAAACACCATGCGTTGCAGCTAAGGTTTTCTCCAGTTTCGCAGATCTCAACTACAACTAGGCTAAAACTTTAAACGCTTCTATCTCCTCAGGTAAATTCAAAGCGAGAGGATTTAGAAGTAACGGGAGTGGATTTGGATAACTTAGACAAACTATTTCTCAGAATGCATCCGAAGGCTCATTGCTCTTTCAAATTTACACTGAAATAAAGTTTATGCAAGTAAACATCAAATGATAATCTGGATCTTAGGATTCCCTCGAAGGCTCATTGCTCTTTCGAGTTGTAGGCTAAAATGAAGATTATTGGAAACAAAATAAAACAGTAGGCTAGATCTCAAGATTCCCTTGAAGGAAAGGTGCTCTTTTCGAGGTGTAGGCTGAAATGAAGATTACAAGAAACAAAACAAATATTGAAAGACCTTGAAACTTTGGATCAAAGGCTCATTGCTCTTGATTTATTTTCTCAAATTCGATCAAAGATTACACTTTTTGGGACAGCAAATTGTATGAAAGAGGACAATCATCTAACATTACGATCAACCAAAATACACATAACATAGATTGAACACAAGTACATGAACAACAAGAAAGCTAGCAAACAGCTTAGCCTTTCGCTATCACAAGCATGGTTCAAGAACATATACTAAGTAAACAAAGTCGAAGGCTTTCAAGCTCAGCATTTTGCTACCGTGAAGTAAAGTTAAAAACTAATGAGCAAAGGTTGCTCTTATTTATAGAAGGTCAAAGGAGTAGGGAACCCTAAAGTCTCCTTGAGTTAACATTCAGTTCTTGCCAATCAGCAAGATTTATTCTTATGTTTACTTAAATGTAACCTAACAGTTAATTGGAAAGACTACTTTAGTTAACTGATTCTAAACTAAACAGAACTCCACTGTACAAAGGTGTCTCCAAAAATAGACATGCATAAAAGGTGGGACAATGAATTAACTTGGAAAAGGCATCAAGTTAACTGATGTCTTAAATGCTATCTTTGGAAAAGGTGGGATGTCCTAACTAGTAGTTCACTGGTTGCCATCTTGATCAATCATCTCCTCCAAGAAGTTGTTAACTGCCTCATCATCCGGTGATCGTCACATGCCTTAACTGTCAGTTTACTGCTTGCTAGCAACTTGAGCAATCCTGGAAATATCTGCACACTTCAACTGGCAGTTCACTGATTGGTAACTTTGGCGGCTCTATAACTAGAGTGATGATCTCTGTTTCTTCTGTAGCTTTATGCTTCTGATGCTTTTCTTGATTTTTCTCAATGGAAGAGTGTTGTATGATGAAACTGCGAAGTTTGACTATGAACACTCTAGCTGTCAAAAATGCTTCATGAACTCACTGCACACCCAAAGTTCCAACAGTATTCAACCCTCTAAACTGGCCTTGAAAGGCTATCAGATATACAAGGTATGAAACCATATAGAATTCGTGGACTTTGAGTATCTACGCTTGTCAAATTGTCCAAATCAACTTCGGGATGTGCTCGATGTAAATCAGTGTCAACCGTTTTCAGAAAGTCATGAAGCAAGACCGATTTGATCTTGAATTCAACTTGTGAGAATTGCATTCTGAAAATATGGAAGATTGACTGGGCACACGACACTATTTGAATAGTTTTTTTCTACGAAGGCTAAAAATAGCTTCATTGAGGAGTAACTTTTATGAAAATTTCTGAGACGAAAAATCTTTTTCTGAATGAACCCAGAACCTCAATTTTTCGAAAAAGTGACTTTTCCTTGAACATGCAACAACCCCTGAGAGGTAGAAGCTGCAGAAGCTATGTAGAAGCTACAGAAGCTATTTTTCCCAGAAAATTGTGGCACATGGGTTTTGCAGGCACCTTTGTGCTTAGCAAACCCAATTCATCAATTTCTAAAAAAGGTGACTTTTTCCAAAAACCCTAAAAACTGGAAGCTACGGGGCAACTTTTCCAAAGAAATATGGCACATGGGTTTTGTGGCCAATGTTGTGCTGAACGAACCCAAAAGACCAAATCTGTGAAAAAACGGAATTTGCTTGGACATGCAAGAAAACCTAAGACAAGAATAGAAGAAATTTGTGGGGAGAAGCTAGAAGTAATAAGTTGTTGGCTTTGAAAATGACTCCTGGAGATGAAGTCTTGTGAAGGACGTCCTTTTGTGCAACCTGAACCTAGAACTATGAAGAACACTGACAATGGCCTCCATTTGATCCTTCAAATGGCGTTGGAGAGAAAATATCTGTGTTTTAGCTCTTCAACCTGCAAAGAATAATGAATTATGATGCCTTGATGCTTTGATAAATATCAATTGGGAACAAAGCAATCAATTTGGGCGCCAAAATGTTGATTGGGGAGTTATCTTGCGTGATTGGGAGTTAATTGGAACAATCTCCACCAATTTTGGGATGCCTAGACATGAGAAAGTCTTCAAAAATATCTTAACTGGAGTTGACTTTTTGGGACGCCACCTCGCCAGTGTTAGAAGATTTTTGAAGAATTTCAACTTTTGCTTGATAAACAACCTTTGTTTGACCCATGATTCTGGTTGTCAAATTGATCATGAGGCTTAGCTGACAAATTCACTACGAAGTTGAGTCAACTTTGAAGAGATTACTGGGAGCTGAAAACCTCAAAAACAAGTTCTGATGGCTTGAATCCTTGGGCGCCTTTTCCTAGAAGGGTGCATTTTCTTGCCAAACTTAGCCAATTTCTTGGATGCTTTTCAATTTGACCCTCTGTGTTTCAATCTACAGCTGTCGTTGATTGATGATTACCGCAAACTAGATGTTGAATCCATCGCGAAGCTAAAAGAATTCTGGAAAGGATGATTGTATGTGCAAGTTCTGAAAACTGATTTATGTGGCTCAAATTCTTGGGCGCCCCTAGCCTGCAGGGGCGCTTTTATGCCTCTAAGATACAATTTGCACTTCATAACCCTTGACGAAATGCTGCAATTCGGCCCTCGTTGTTGGGAGTTTGACTGCTCTGATGTTCGTGTTGACAATTTCACCACGAAGACTAATCAACTCTGAAAAGGTCTTCTTGGAAGTTGCGAAACCTAAAAGTTGCATCTAATTGCCCAAAAAGTTGGGCGCCTTTTCCTAGAAGGTTGCATTTTCTTTCATACTTAGCCAAATTTTCACGTTTTTCAACATGCCTTCACTTTCAACATTTTACGCTTGATCTTTGTTTGTGAGCGTTTGACAGGTCCCAAGAGCTGGCAACTGATTCACCGCAAAGCTGGAAGGATCCTAAGAAGATGCCTTGGAGAAAACAGTTGCTAAAAACCTCATTTGACTGCCTCGAATGTTGGGCGCCCCTAGCCTACAGGGGTGCAATTGCTTTGATGTGCATCAATTTGTCCTTCGTTTCACATGCTTGTTTGATCAACAGGTACTGTCATTTGAAATGTTCTTTGAGTTGGCAAACCGGTTCGTTGTGAAGCTGGGTTGAAGCCAGGAAGATTGTTTGGAGATTGCCAATCCAAAGACTAACATCTAAGAGCTTTCTTTTCTGGGCGCCCCTTGGCTATAGGGGTGCAGTTTCCCTTGTTTGACTGCCATTTTTGACATTCTTAACTTTCAGCATCTTCTGCCTCCGCCTCTGTTTGCCGATGATTAATGAATCTGGTGAATTTGCTTGATGATGCGTCGGAAAGCTAGCAGAATTCTGAAGAGAACGACTAGTTTTGCAATTCTTAACGACTGCAATTGACCTCATGAATTCATGGGCACCCTTGGCCAACAAGGGCGCTTTTGGCTCTAGAGTTGGTCATTTCTTGATGATTTTGACCTCCTTGCGCTTTGCATTCACCGTCTTGCTTGACTAGTTTGATCACCGTTGTCGACAACACGATCACGTTCACCGTTGTGATTGCATTCACCATCTTGCGTGCACGGACAATTGAAAATGTTGACCAAGTGTTGACTACGTAGCATCTCTCTTGTAGCAAGGCGTGCATCTTCCAGACTAGAATATTTTTAGCAAATTTCAACTTTGAAATTCCCCTCCGTGATGAAGCATCTTTTTGAGCATCTTCCACCATAGAATCTTCTGTGCAGCATCTAAAGCTTGGATCCTTGATACCTAGTACTGGCCATCTGCCATTGTTGACCTCGGAGGTCCTAACTTTTCTCTTGAAAAAATGAAATAGACCCACCAGAGCAAACTTGACTTTCTTGTGATTCTAACTTGACCAATGAGATCGTAAAGTGAAATTATCCTATCAAAATCATTTTGAGTTATTTCTGGAAAGGTCCTATTTTTTAGGGTTTCCCTAAAAATAGGGGTCTAAAACCCTAATTTTCAAAATTTCTGAAATTTGCAAGTATCTTCTTGACAATAAACCCACAAAAAGCCCATGCTTGATTTGACCTAAAATTGACTTTTGACGACAATTTTACTAGATTTTGACCATTTTAATCAAAATGTCTTATTGAAGCAAAAAATTTATTTTGGGTACAACATACTTGATGGTGTTAATCATCTCATGATGCTTTGACATGGTACAAAGGTGAATAGATATGGTACAAGGTTGAGAGTTGATTATATTGTCATTGGTGTTCATGGTTTATGTATCACAACTCGAATGGCTTCAGTGGTGCTTCAGGACAGTCAAAGACTTTGAAGGTCATCACATGGTTGAAGGTCCTTCTAATAAGGTTTTGAACCTTCATGCACATGCTTCATCAAAGCTTATCTTTTGTGTCAATGTCAAAGGTACAATATTCTGCATCTAATGCATACGGTGAATATCAGAGGCACATGGTTTCAACTTTCAAGTTCATAGTGATTTGAATTTGATTAGGGTTCTTTCATTGATTGCAATCTTGTTCTAAAACCCTAGTGTCTCTCTTCATTATAAAGTTCATTATGCAAAGTTTATAACAAGTTTACCTTTTGTTATATTTGCTCGGTGACTTGGTATCACCGGGCAAGGGTCACTTAAGTGACCACTTAAGGGGGTCATTCACATCGGGTAACCGGCCCTTCCTCATAGTTGAACTGATTAATTGTTTATGCCACAATGAATGAAGATCAGCAATGCATTTACAATATGCAGAAGTTAGTATTAAAGAAGCAGCAATAATGACTGTAGCCAGTGATGAAGAAATTTGTCCAAAGGAACATATATATTAATTGTCAAAATTAATAAGCAGTGATAATATATGAAATAATTACAAACAAGAAGCAACGAATATATTCCTAAGGCATAAGGAGCGATTCCCTTAAAGCAGCAATTATGAAGAGAGTAGCAATTACTATATCATAAAGGAGTGTTTATTATTAATAAGGAGCAGCAGCGAATATATGGCCAGCGATGAATATGAATAGAAGGAATTAATATTCAAAAGAAGCTATTAGTCTTTGAAGGGTGTGGCGATTAAGTTCAACACAACAAAAAGACAAAATTTGTCTTATCCAAAAAGGTGAAGTATTTTGTCCTATTCACATTTTCTCTTATTCACATTTAAAGTGGAAAAGGAGGCGATTGAGACATGGGGTGTCTTAAAGGAAAGAGTGCATCTTTTGGGAAACAATACATCCCTTGTGAAGTATTGTGTCTCCTCATTCAAATGAGAAGATATAAATAATGTTTGGAGAAGGGAAAGGAAGGTGGAGTTCAGATTTCAGACTTCATTTTATAATTATTTTCCAGAATTGGATAGCTCTTATGAGAAGCAAATAATTAATCATGGAAGCATATTTTTCAAAGACATAATTCAGGGAAGGCTCCAAAGGCAAATTGCATATCTATAAGGATATTAATCAGACAAAGCATTCAGATTCAAGGCCTATTAATTTATCATCAATAGGCAGATATATATATTCAAGGAAAGCATGATTTTAGAGTTATAAATCAGGAACAGCTATATATAATATAAACAGATACATATTCAATTCATTGCACAATTTCAGATTCATAGATCAGGGATGGTAATATCTCACTTAAGCAGATGTGTATTCAAGCTTATGCATGCTATCAAGGATAATATTCAGAGATAGCAGTCAGTTATTAATAAGGATCAAATTCTCTTTTGTGCATACAAATCAGACTTATATCAGAAATTCAAAGAGAGTTAATCATCATTAATGATCTAATATCTTATTATACATTTATGATCGTTCCTTTGTTAGATATATTGCAATTTTATTTTGAATGTTCCTACTGGGGACATTACATTCACCTGAACATGGATTCACAAAATCCATGCCTATCCTTGACTCCAAGGAGCAAGAAAGTAATACTCCTGAAGGTATGACAGAAGAAAAAGATATAGATTTCATGGAAACAAGGTTGAAATTGGAAGCCCTCAATCATTGGATCAAATAGAGAAGCCAATAAAACAATTAGGAAAGAGGATGATATCTGGTTATTGAGAACAAAATGGATTAGTTAGAAGGAACTATGCAGCAGCTACAAGGACAACTATAGGAAGTGCGAGAAACCAATTTAATCCCAAAAGATGAGTTGTAGACCCTTCAACATCAGATGCTTCAATCAACCAACAAAAAGGAGCAATACAAAGCTCAAGGGCCCTATATTACCATTAAGGGATATGAACAAAGAGTGGAAGAATTGAAGGCTTCTTGGCACAAGGCAATTATGGCAACCCTACAAGGGTTATCTACTACATTGGCCCAAGAGCAACCTAAACAATAATGTAATTTATTCATTTCACCTTGCCATAGGTTTTATTTTGCATGAGGACATGCAATACCTTAGGTTGGGGGGAAAATGACAAGTTAAAAATGTATGTTACATTTGCATCAGTTTAAGCCTTTTTTCCTACATTAGGACCTTAATTTTTTGCCCTATTTTGAGACCTAATGTCCTTTATTTCTTATCCTTTCCATAGAGAATTAATCTAAGTTGCCGATTCCAGTATGGGACCGGGCATGGGTACAAGATACGGGTACGCCGGTACGGCGATTTTTTTTCCTTGGTACAGTACGTTTGGGTACGGCTGTATATATATATATATATATATTATATGCAAAAAAATTAAAAATATACAGAACTGTAAATACATTTGATAGTATGATATAGTATACTTCATGAATCATCAATCATCAATTCATCATTGAATCATTGATCAATGGTAGTGATAAAGATAAATGCCAATTGATAGTTCAAAATTTCAATACTATGTCATATATCATATATGTCTAAAGTCACGATTCAAATGAAGATCATTACAATTACAAACTTACAATGATAATAGGGATCTGATAGTAAACCATCTAGTTATTACAATATTGGATTAATGTCAATGTTTATACTAAAATGAATATTTTATAAATCCACTAAATTGACAAGCAACATTTAGGAAGTTGATAATGAAATAATACATTTGAAATTAATTTGAAACCCAAGCTAAAACAGATCACAAACTGCTGCAACAAAAAAGGATGATCCTGATTGATATATGGCTCAAACTCAGTATAGGTATGGCCTGAACAAACAGACAAATAAGTTGTACAGAGGTGTTTAGATGCATCAAACCAGTCAATGATAGGTTGCAACCCTCCTAGAAACTTGGATGCTTCTTCTAGAAATTGTTACAAAATATTGGACCATAGGAAATTAACAATTTTTGCACAAGCATATTAATTTCAATGATTCAAATTAACATTTTCGACCTGGGAGTGCCCTAGGAGTACCTGGGAGTGCTTGGGAGCACCCTGGGAGCACCCAAGAAGGACCCATAGAGAACCCGGGGCTGCTTAGGCGCTTCCCAAGCCTCTCCCGTACCCAAACGCTCCAGGAGCGGGCATGGGGTCCTTTTTTGAAGAACCCAGTAACATAGGAATTAATTTCAATACAAAAAAAGTTTTATATGTTTAATAAGATAAATTAGACCAAAATATATCAATCCAAGTGGTACTATTGACTTAGCTTTGTGTGTAGTATCAACAGGATGGAGAAGGACTTCCTATAGCTCATGGAGACCATATCAAAGGGAACAATCCTCCTACAAGCTAAATTCAGACATAGTTCAGCATAACTGTTTTTTAATATTATTGAAGGGCTTACATTTTGTTGGGTTCTAGACTAGTGATCAATTTGTTAAACTATTATAGTTTGTTGATAAGAGGTGGTTGCAGGCCAACCAACTATTATATTTTTATCTTATCTATTTTTGAACCGTTATGTAAAAACACCTATAAAAGACACGACATACAAAGGGGAAGGTAATATTTTGGGTAAAGACAAATTGTAATACAAACAGCTCGCATTTTGGAATGCATTTAGTGACTTTGCTTACTCACCGCATGGATCAAGAGTAGGACCCCCACTCAAAGAAATGCTAGTGATATTTTATATTTCTTTCTATTATATCGCATTTTGTTTTTAGTTAATGCATTTGATAAAATAATGATTTGGTTTGTTTCATATAATCAATCAAATAATTTATCAATTGTGTGAATGGAGTGAATAAGATAATTCTTTATTTCATATAATCGATAAAATAATCTAGAGCGGTTTGGCTTGATTATGATGTTTAAGGTATGAACAAAGCAATTCATGGAATGAATCAAAGCCAGCTTATTTTGTGATGTCCCTAACAAAAAACTTAACAAACTTGCAAATTTTTCAACCTTTAGTTAACAAACATTTTGTCAAATAGTTGGTGGAACATTGAACCAATCAATATTTCTGAATTAAATATATGATTAAGAACAGTTGCAAATATCTAATAGGCATTTTGACAAATAGTTGTCATTCATTGAACAAATCATTGACATTTTCAAACACATTTTATTTTCATTACTCAGGGTGCTAATATTTGTATTCCGAAGAAAATATACATATAATTCCCATGCTGGCACAACACAGTATGCTAATGTAAAAATCAAAAATATATATAAAATGAGATTTAATGTTCTGACCTAAATTATTGATGAAAGCACAATTTCAGAAATAATTTCTGATTAATACCAAACTGGTTGAAACCCTCTAGAATTTGATATAAAATCAGAAATTACATTAAATGTTGTCCAAACTCCTCAAGAACTCTCTGTAACCCCTCCAAACATCCCACACCTCCTTTAACTTCCTTTCCCCTTACCAGACTTTGTGGCAGCCAACAAGAATAAAACCTAGGGTAGATAATGGAAATAACAAAGAAGTCCTTCACCCCTATTCTCAATAATATTTGTAAGTAAATGCTCTTTCCTTCAAGTCTTCTTTCATTGCATCAAGTTGGAACAATTAACTCAAATCTAGAAATATTTATCAACTACTCAACACAAAATCTCATACATTTTGCACACCAATGAATCCTGTATGAATCCATTCGATCAGCTAGGTGGGTTAAGGGTTTTTCTACTTCGACTGAATAAGATGAACAAAGTTCAATCTTTCACAAAAAAGAGTGTTTGATAATGAACAATGGATGATCAACCTCTTGCCCAAGCCCTCCTTAAATAGTTTTTTCATTGCTTTTTTCAACAGTGCTTTCTGCTTTGTTGTACCCAAACCAAATTATTTGCTTCATTAAGGCATTTTGCATAAAAGAGTCTAAACCTTGCTAAAATGATGTCAAATACAGTCTTTGGGCAATATCAAGCATGGAGTTTGGTCAGTGTTTTGTCGGTCAAAGGCAGTATCCATTGATTAGAACCTGAATCGGAGACTCAGAACGAGGCATTTCACGATGGGGGAGCATTTCACGACGACAGTTATACCTTTGTATGGTCATTTCAGTGACCAAGACAAGGATTTCAGTGGTCAATTTTTGAAGATTTCTCAAGGAAAAGCAAAATTGCGCCCTTGTAGCCCAGGGGTGCCCTTCGTTTTGAAGGCCCAGATTTTGTTGCATATGCTCATGAACACAGTCAATCTCTTCAAAATTACCCCAGTTATCCGATGAGCTATCCTACGAGGCTATCCGAGACTCGTAACTCCGGTGACTGACATCAGAAATTGAAGATTCCAGAAGTTGCAGATTGTAAAAGCTTGTCACTCTTCAGCTTTTGCACCCCTATAGCTCAAGGGCGCACTCTTTAATGGAGGTTTAGATCTTGGTGTTCCTGATTTTTGATGCGTTTGATCTCTTCACAACTAGTCTGCCTTTCCAATGAGCTATCGAATGCAGTCATCCGAGTCCCAGAGCTCCGGCAGTCAACATCAGAAGATGAGATTACGAGGAGAGTTCACATCATAGAAATTTCTCAAATGGTGAAATTGCGCCCCTGTAGCCCAGGGGCGCCCTTCAAAATGACCCCTGAGATGATTGAGTTTGCAGATGAGGTCTTCCTGACGTCTATGCTACTCTAGTCCGGTTTCGCAACGCACTAGTCAGCCTGTCAATCCGATATTCTGAAAGATCGTGGCAGAGATTCTACCAGGCACATAAATCAGAGGATGAAGAAACATTAAATATTCACTGTAGCCTCTGTAGGCCAGAGGCACCTAGCCTTTAGGCCTGTCAGATGGAGTTGTTCGCTCTCGAAGTCTTCACGGGACTTGTGCGCAATTACTCCAGCTATCCAACGAGCCCAGCCGTCAGCCTCCGGGATTTGGCAAACGCTCGTATGTGCGAGGTCTTTTGCAAAATACTGAAAAACGAAGAAAGCTCAGAAAATGGCTAAGTCTGGTCGTCTATTCCATCTTGGGAAAGGCGCCTTTCTTTTTGAGGTCTTAGAAGAAGTTTTCTTGCTTCGTCGCCTCCAGAGATATCTCTCGTAGGTCCTTTTGGCTACGTGTTGAGATAGGCGGTGCTCGAATCAGGCCATCCCAGCTCCAGATATCAGAGGTCAAAGTAGGGCACCTGGTTGAGAGTTGTACTTTTGTCAAAATGATGTTTGTGCCTTTTCAGGCCAGGGGCGCCCTTACTTTTGGGGTCCTTAATGCAACTTTCAGATGCCTTGCGTATATTCGTTGGATGCGGAATACTCCTAGTCATGCAGTGAACCTGTTATTCAGTCAGTCAGCAACCGTTTGAAGAGTCAGATGGCGGTTTGGAGAAATGGTTCAAGTCTAGTGCCTGAAAATCAATTTAATCAAGGGCGCCTAATTGTTTGAGGTGTTAAATGATGGATTTTGCAGTGATGACTCCTAGCAGACATTTATTCCTTGCTCTGCAGGCTTCGTAATGAATACACCTGCTCAATCCCAGCATCGCCTGGTCACCCGGAAATCAGTGTCGAAGATGGCCAGTTGTAACTTTGTAGTCAGCTACAAAGTAGGAAGTTAATAAAAAACATGATATCTTGAGCAAATGGACGCCTATGAGGACAAATGAGGACTTTTTGAAATCAGTGAAGTTCTGTTGTCCCTAATTTTTGACTTGTTAAAAATTGGGATAACCTATTGAAATTTTGATTAAATTTGAAGATTTTCTCTTCTAAGGCACGTTTTACGAGGTGCAAAGATTGGAAGATCTCAATTTTAAGTCTATAATCCTTTGGGTTATCACTTTTTATGCGTTCTTCTCCATTTTCGTGAAATTCTGAGTCATTTTTAGTGTGTTTTTGGTCAAATTCGGGTTTTTCTCACATCACTGCAAGTAGGAATTTTTGAACTTCATTACAAGTTACTTTTTTTTTAGTGATTGTAATACCCTTTAAAAGTTCCGATTTTCCTTATGTTGACTTGTAAAGACTTCAAAAAACTCCGATTTTCTTAAAGTGACTAGCAATAGCATTCAAAAGACCCGATTTCTTTTATTTTCACTTGCAATGACTTGTAAAAGGCCCGATTCTCTTTAAAAGCACTTGCAAATACTTGTGAAAAGCCCGATTTCACTTGTAAATTGATCAAAAAGCCCCGATTTTCTTTTGTTCTACTTGCAATAGCATGTAAAAAGCTCAATTTCACTTGTAAAGTGATTAAAAAGGTCCGATTTTAGTCAAATGCTTGCAATATCATTTTGAAAAACCCGAATTTATTTAAAATGCTTGCAATATCATTTGAAAGGTCCGATTTTATTAAAAGTAACTTGCATTTGTCTTTGAAAAACCCGATTTTATACTAAGTCATTTGCAAATACCTCAAAAGACCCGATTTCATATTGAATCACTTGCAAAGAACTCTCAAAAGTCCGACACCATTCCTGATCAAAACAATTCGAGTTCTATTTCATTTGTCTTCCTTATTCCAAGCAGATTTTATAGATCTAGGACCTTTAAAATCGCGCTTTCAGCTGTTGATATTTAAGTCTTTTTCTTTGCTGAGTTTGCAATCACGCCTAGGGTTTCTTCGTCATTTTTGTTTGCAAACTTACTTACAGGTATGTCTTTTTTTTTTTAGTTTCATGTATATTGTTGAAGTATACTGAGCCAATTTTTTTCAAATTTTCGATTGCAAATTACAATCAACATGCACCCGTTAAGGTTAGCTCTAAACCAAAACGATGCTGAAAGCAACTCTAACCAGAACGTACACCAGGATCCCGATGTGGGCAAGGTGTGAGCAGTGGTCAAAGGATCTTAAAGAAATGCTGATACAAAGAACTCTAACCAAGAATGTGTCGGAGAATGACGAGCATGTGGTCAGAGGATCCCTACCAACTAATAAGCTGAAATAACTCGACGTCAAGAATGTGCTTTCCAATCTGAGATGGAATGGGAGCTACCATATGACGGAGATGTAAAGAAATACAATGCAATTAAGGGAAATAAGCGAGAATGCTGAAGTACTCGACGTCAAGAATGTGCTTTCCAACCCAAGATGGAATGGGAGCTACCATATGACAGAGATGTAAAGAAATAAAATGCAACTTCAGAAAGTAAAGTAATCATTACACAACATGATAAGCAAGATTAGAGAACTGCTGACAGTACTACTGTTCAGCTTACAATATGAAGAGGAATCGCCTGCCAAGAACATAGAATTAGAACAATATAGCGTGCATCAATTAAGAAGATTCTCCTTGCTTAACAAGAATACCAAGACCATTTTCCCCATTCAAATACGAAACTGAAAATGCTGATTTTGACAGATCTGCACTTTAAAATGTAAACCAGCAACCTAACACCACACTAAGATGATCATATCTCACTCATTTCTAACCCTATTGACGTGAAATCAAATGCAAAGCACCCTTAGAAGGATGGCAACCAAACTTGTACTGAAAAACCCCCACAAAGAACCTTTAATATTTTCTGACACAATTCCCAAGAAAGTACAGATGGTACGGCCCAGCAAGGGGCGATTTCACTTTAAAAATCCAATCCTTTCTTAAAAAATCTAAAACTTAGGGAAAAGGGTCACCCCTCACAGACAAAGAGATTTATGAAACGCCCAGAATGATTTCTTTTGTATTTTTTGACTTATGAATAAAAACAACAATCTGCTGTAAGGAAAATGCAATTCCAGAATCCCACTAATATGCATAAAACTGAATTACAAAGCCACACCAAGACTAAAATGCAGAAATATCACACTAAATCACTCAACTACATCTACCTCATCACTAGTCGCTATATCTCAAGCAAGAAGCAATGCCAAGCTAGGAGGCTTACATTCCTCGAAGCAATCCCACAGCCAATCCGCTGTAGACGAAAGATACCTTGAAAGAAGAGAAGGAACCTCCTTTATAGAATGAAGAGAAGACTCCGGAGGCTTCTAGAAAGTGTGCCCTAATCCCAAGCTGCTTTTAGGTTTAAACTTTGACCCAAACTCTTTCTTCCCAATGGCGTACTTTCCGTGAAGATATTAATCACTTCTCTTTTTTTTAAATAAAATATAAACTCCTTCAAAAAGGCGTCCATTTCCCTTTGAGCAATTATAAACTTTAGAAATATTAAAATATTTCCTTCATGAGAAAATACCCCTCAAAGTCCCCTTCTTTAAAACAACTATTAAGTTATATCACTAGGCCAAGGGGTATTTTTAAAATAAAACATTTTGACTTTAAATAACTTATGTCTTCAAAATGAACCCCTTAAGCCAAAAATGAGAATTACCCAATGAACTACCAGAAGAGGAAAGTTGACTGAGCTAATGCTGACTGGACCACTGCTAAAAATAGAATTTACTAAAAATAGTAAATTCCTAAAGTTGCTCAGAATGCCAAGAAAAACATACCACTGCGAAGCTCTCTGAAAACCCAGAAAGAATCCGCCATTAAATCAACCAACCTCGAGCAAAAGCATCCTCCAAAACACGAAACCCTAATTTCACCTTCCGAGTAGCCTACGGGTCTCCGGAATAGGCCAACAGTCAACTGGAAAGATCATGCTCGAGAAGGGGACATTACAATTGTTCTTGTATATTATTTTAATGCCTTTTTTATTAAAACATTTTTACAAAAACGTGTTTTTTCCACTCGCCTTCATCTACACGAAAACGCGTTTTCTCTTAACTGCCTTCATATGCTTTAATCGTTATTCTCTTTTCAAAATGCATTCGTTATTTTGTTTGCTCCTTGCATTTTATGTTAAAGAAAAACGTGTTTTTCTATGGAAATGACTTTTTCTTTCATTCCATACGCATTATTCTCTTCAGCTGAGAACGCATTTTCCATTTGCATATACCCTCCATACCATTTCATTTCTTTACATCTCCTTTCATTTCATAGTCACTTGCCCTTCCATTTTATAATTCCATTACCATTTTCTGAAAATAGAAAAAGAAACAAAAAAAATGATGATGTTTTTAGAAGCAAATCGGGTTTTTGTTTATCTATTACAAGTTGGAAATTTCAATATAAAATGCAAGTTGAAAATTTTCTACTTTTACTTGCAATGTCTCTTCCAAAACCCGAATTGCAAGTAAGTCACTTGTAATGAATGTTCTATGCTAAGGAACAGTCATACAAAGTTGCAGACCTGAACATGAAGATTTGAAGAATGAACTGGTTTTTCAAGAGGGAAAATCCATACCGTCCTTGCCTTGATTGCCAATACAGAAGAGAGTTAGTTCGTGCATATATAACTAATGTTGAAGCAATTTTGTAGACGGTTTGCGAAGGAGAAGCGGGAAAAGATTGGAAAACTGAGAGAAGATACAACAAAATGGTCAAGTTTTCACACTTTTTGGTTAGCGGTTAATGAAGAGAAGCAGCAGCAGTCCTAAAGTGCAGACCTTCAGGAGTCTTAGAAGTAAAAACATAGATCACAGATATGTGCAAGGATAACACAAGAAAGCTAGACAGAGATCTATGAAGAGTGAAGAATAATTGAACAAAATGAAGGACATTCATGCCAAGGGAAAGTGATGATATTTCCAAGAGATCTTTAAAAAGGATATTCTTCATCAAAAGATCTTCTTACCTATGGAAATTAGTAACATGCAGATGCAGTCCTATACAGGTCTATTGAGATAGGACGGTGAATCAAGACATCTTAGAATTGTGAAAAGGAAAAGACAGTTGATTAAAGAGCAGTTTGTAGCAACATGATGACTTCATCGATAGAGGATGACATATAGTTTACTTTTGTTATGTTTTATGTATTTTGTTTTGACAAGTTACATGTGAAAGCAAAAATTGTAATTGCAAGTGTTTCTTTCACTTGCATTTTTGTAAAATATAATTACATGTAATCAAATTACAAGTCAAGATAATTTAGGACTGTAATTTGGAATAAGTCAATTGCAAGTAGTTGGTGGTTGAGAGAATTTCTCAAGTTAGTTGGGATCCTCCCACCTTTTCCTCATGATCTCTCTCCTATAAATACTTGAGAGGGTCCTTTATATATATATCTTTTTGGCAAGCAAGAAAACTCTGCAGAATTTTGTACTCATAAAGACTTTGAGCTTTATAGTTATAAGTTTATCTTTTTCAAATAATATCAAAGAGTTACAGATTTCAGACTTTGTGTTGAAATCCTACTTTGCATCCATTGTGTTCTTATGTCATTTTGGAGCATTACTTTGTGATCATTTGGAGATTGTAGAAGATTGCTAGGGAGAGCTTCAATCAAAATATTTTCAGACTTTGTGCTGTAAATGTTAAAGATTGAATTCATAATTTAGAAGTTAAGAAGAATTACAAGTCTTTGTGCTCATAACAATTCCCATTCATAGTAGTTAATAGATACATCATATTTTCAGACTTTGTGCTATCTTATGCTGTATATTATCATTAGAATTATCTTTCAAAAGGGTAGATAGGATTGCAGATTTTCAAGACTTTGCGCTTGAGGTTGTTTTCCCGTCCCGAAGGAAGTGACGGAAGTCTTTGAGCTTTCAGGAAACTTCATTTCCTTTCTACAGAATTTATTGCAAGTTGCTATTAAAGTTTATTTAAAAGTCCATATTACTTTTTCTGCAAAGAGAAAAGAGTTTAATCTCTCCTGAAACAAGAGGAAAGATTATTGTTCCACCCATATTTGTTTTTAGTTATTTAGATAGGGGGAGCCTTCCCTTAAATAGGAGAGTTTAACTCACACGCTGTGTTGAAATCACCATTTTGTCAAACCTCCTAAGTTTACAAAATATTCAACCAACAAGTTCGTCGGGTGAATCCAAAAGCTTTACTTGGTTTGTCAACTGATTAAAATAATATTTAATATTTATTTTTCCATATTTGAGCATTAAAGGGCGATTTTCTAAAATTGGCGCCTCTTTGTGCTGGATTTTCAAATTGCATGATAATTGAAAATATTATTATTTTTATTTTGGACTTCAAGTCAGTCTCAGTTCGAACTGAAGGGGTCCAATCAGAGGCTTTCTATTTCAGTCGAGGTTTTAAATCTTGCAGTCAACATTATGGTGCGAATTTTCTCTATTTATTCAAGGCGCCAATCATTAAACATTCATCCAGCTTAAAGAAATTCGTAGTTCTTCAAAGCAAAGGCGAATTCTCACAGGTTGGGCGAATTTATCATCAGTATCCAGTGGCGATTGCATCAAACAATTCTTTTTGCAGGTTCAAGTTCACATTCATCAGCAAATTTGAAGAACAGGGGGCGATTTTCACAGAACACAGAAAAAACGTCTTTCTCCTCTTTGATTCTCAAATTTCTCTCAAAATTCAATTTGCATGTTCCTGAGGTTGGCAAATTTTCGCAAGTCTGATCATCTGGATTGATTCTATATAGCTTTCTCGAATTAAATTCATGTGCTTGAATTTTAGGAATTTTTAACTCCAGAGCATCAATTCTCGAGTTTCTAATTTTCTCAATTGAAAATTCTTTGCATGGTCGAGTAGAAGTTAGATTTTCGCAAATCTGACGTTCTGGGTTGACTTAGAATCTTTTTCTGGACAAAACCCATATCTCAGGTTTTTCACTGAAAATAACTCTTCGATAGGCTATTTTTAGCCTCAGCAAGCTATTTTTAGCTTTCCAGAAATCTTGTTAGAACATGGTCGAGTTCACAGTCAACAGGCGATTTTTTCAAAATGCAATACACTCAGCTCGAATACAGGACCAAATCAGTCCTTACTCACGACTTCATTGGGACAGTTGAGACGAATCTCCATAAGGTGTTACCAAAGGCAGTCCTAGATCTAGTCAAAATCAAAGATTCGATTATTCAAAACATTCAGCAGTCCAGGTTATTAGAGGCCGCTTCCAGACCTATCTCCCTTCATTGTATTGAGTTCGTGATGTCTTGTATTAAGCATTACAACTCTGCTACCCGTGAGATAGTGTCAGTAGATGGACGAGTTATTTGTAGTCTCAAGCCTTTGGACATTGAAAGAAGTTTTGGTATCCCTCAGCACCCAAATAGTCTAGTTATTTCTATGGAGCAGTGCGAGCATGCATTCAATGCTGATGTGGACAAGTGCCAGAGCAAAATGGCAGAAAGATGGTTAAAGCAAGCAAAGAACAAATTGCCAAATAATGTGGGTCGTGGTGAGTACAAGGATGAGTACTCGATTCTAATTACACTCTTGAATCGTGTCTCAGGTCATTCACATGCAAATGTTTTCCAGCCTTGGATGTATTACATCATTGGTCGCATCATATCTGGGTAGGAGCATTATGACTGGGCGTCCTTCATCAGCGACGTTATCCACAAGAAGATCACCGGTTTCCTAGTTGCCCATGAGTTTCACATGTGTTCTTATCTCGTGTACTTGATTGCTTATCAAGGTCAGTTCTGAGGACTAAACACTGTGGGCATTCTCAGTGTTCAGAAAGTCTATCACTATTATGATCAGCTTGAGTTCACTAAGGCTGAATGTCATTTCAAGCGTGTTCACGAGGCTTTCTTGACTTATACAGTGAGAAATTTGGACTGGGAGTTGCACCTTCGTATCTCGGCAGTTGCTAGAGCAGCGATGGATAGTTGGGCAGATTGGTTTATTCAATTCCCGACATACACTTATATCCAAGTATATGGATTTACAGGAAATCCAACCATGCTTCCACGCTATCCTTCGGATAGAACAGTCTTTATGGAGTTCCTGAGGCAGTTGCATGATGTTCATCGTCATTTGCGTCGCAAGCATAGACCAGCTGCCAATTTTCCTTTTTAGTTTGGAATATATTGGTGCAAGACGGCAGTTGATGCCAAAGCTGCAGGACAAGAGCTCGAGAGGTATCATCTCAAGTATCTTGTTGAGGTGCGTACCTATGATCTTTGGGGTCATTACACAGCTCGCCTTGGTGGTCGCGCATATCATAAGCCTTCTATGGAAGACTATTGGGCCAATTGCGTGGACGACTTCGAGGTTCGCAGATGTAGCTATGGCCGCTTCTCTCTCTCACAGATTTTTGTTTTCTTGTCAGAAGATGTGGGAGGTTTATCAGATGATGAGGGAGAAGTTCTTCCTCAATTTTTCAGAGAGCAGGTTGACACACAGCCGCTGCCAGCAGTTGATTGGTACGCCAAGGAGTACGCAACAGTAAAAGAGAGGTCAAGTAGAGTTAATCAAAACAGTATACTTTACCTCGACAACAAGAAGACTAGGAGGGTAAGTGTACCTAGAGCAGAGCCGCAAGTGGAGGATCCTTCGCTACCTTCCTCGTCGAAACCTAAACAGAAGAAGAGGAATAACCCTCCCAAGAAAGGTCAAGCGCCAAACAATTCAAAGGGCAAGGCGCTTGCCATTGATACACACACAGACCCTGTCAGACAGCCTGTCACAGAGCAAGTTCAGAGTCTGCCAGTACCTGAGGTTCAACCTCAAGTTCCTATACTAGTTCCAGAGCAGTCACCAATCCCAATTCATATTGAGTTGGATTTAGACTCCCCATCTCGCAATAGTTCCTCTACATATTCGCTCTCATCACAACCTCCTATTGCTAGTACAGATCCTTCCAGTAGCATTAGCCGAGACCAGTCTTGGATTGAAGCGCAATTGAGAAGGAAGAAGAGGCAACCATCCTATGTCCTTAATCATTCAAATTTTCATCAAGTTTACTAGGATGTGCCAGACAAGAGGATCAAGAACATGGTCCACGTGGAGAGGAATATTGATATGGAGATCGTCATCGAGACTGCTATACCTCCACAGGGGAAGAGCTTGGACGAGTTGGAATCTTAGGACTTCGAGGTTATCGCAGTCAACCTTGGTCGTAGCACATGCCAGACTCAGGTTGATCTCCTACAGGTTGCTACAGACAGTGCCAGGGATAGAATGTTGAAAGACGGAGAAGATAAGGCAGCCCTCAAGGTTGAAATCAGACAGCTTCGTCAGTACATTTCTAGCCTTGTACACAGGTCAGATGTTACCGCCACACTCCCGCCGATGCTTGAGCCTCCAACAGAATAGGGCCAGCTTAATCATTTGGTTGCATATGACAAGCATTTGGAGGAATGGGAGGAGGAGTTCGTTGCTAGAGGTCGTTCTATGCTTACAAAGTTATATCAGTTGTTGTACAATGCACGAGAGCTCCGTCTTCATCTCCAGGATGAGGAGCAAGACATGGCGATTAATAGACCCCGGGACGAGATTATGATTGCTCACTTGAGTATGGCATATGAATCAGTCACAGATGCAGAGGATAAAGAAGCTATCTACTCTTGGAAAACACAGTTGGTTTTCAAGGCAAGGATAGAAGAGACTATGGCGTCAGAGTTGGCTGAGAGTAGAAAGCACGTTACTAGTGCACTCCGGTTGGTGAGAACCTTAGTTTCTTGCTTACCGTGTCGGTATCAGATTGAGGGTAGTGCATATGTTGAGCTTACTGATGTACAGTCAGAGCTCCAAGCACTCATTCATGCTATTTTCAGTGGGGAGACCATTGGCTGTAAGATTAATCAGCTTACAATCATGTCAGCGTTGTTCGATGAAGCAACCAGGAGCAGAGGTGAACTTCAGTCCCAGATCACAGCTGGTGAGGACATGCTACACAGGCATAGCATTCTTCGACAAAGTATCAAAGCTCCAGACAGTGATACAGTTAACAATCTCGTTGAGGGATTGGTTGCTCGAGATCACGATGTAATGTCCCCTTCCAGCTAGCCACTCAACAGGCCTCATTGCCTTTTTAACTCCCAAAGGCAATTAGTGAAACGGGGAGTCATTTATTTAATTGCTTAATTATTGCCTAAGTTCGAAATTAATCTCTAAGGTAATATTAAGTAATTAATTAAATTATTTTGTAAAGTGACTATGAAAATTGACTAAGTGACTAAGGGAAATATTTCATTAATGGAACTATATAAAAGCCACTTTATATTTTTGCAAGAGCAAATAAAAAGAAAAGAAATTAGTCACTTTTCGGGCATCACGAAAATATATGGAAAAGGGACTCCATTTTGAACGCACCTTTTTGAATGAACATTTTCAGCGCATCTCCTTGGACGTGGGTTTGGAACCCTAACAACTTGCTTCGACTGTGAGAGATCAGTCCTAGCCAGTTTCGAAGTGATTATTTTGGTGCAGTGAAGTTTGGGAAATGGCGAATCAAAATATGGCTTTATATCAGATTTTCGCAGACCTGGTTTCAAGATATTTTCAGCCTTTCAGGGAGACGAGTTTATGAGCATCTTTTAGCTCCTGGGGTCGTGGCTCCTTCAGACATCTTGGGCCGCAAATAATACCAGCAAACACCCTTGAATCAGCCACGTTTTTGAAGAATCTGGGCAGTTCTAAGGTGGATGCAGATTTGTCTTAGTAGGAAACACCTTCAACAACATCTCTTTGCAAAAACGTGATCATTGGAGCATAACTCGTGGTGGCTTCTGGTTGAAACGAGAATACAGTGAGTTGTTGGGCGCCATATCAGACTCAAGCAATCTTTACCAGACTGGAACGACTTATAGTTGCCTCATAAGACACCTTCTTCAGTGTGGAGCATACTGTGAGTGCTATTTCGCCTTCTAAGTTATGTCATTGATAAATCTGGGTTATGGTTTGGTCATTTCTTTCATAAAGTATCTTGTTGTCAAGTAATGATTTGAGTCTGTGTATCCCCTTGCATTTCCGTGTATATTTTTAACTTGGTTAGGCTTTCCTAAGCTTTTGGGGATTCTTTATACCTGCCAGCCAATGTGAACCTGTTAGTGTGTTTGGAAAGACTATAATGTCTGGAAATGAGGGTGTAAACTTCTGTTACAGTATGGGTATATTACTGCGAGCATTATGACCATCTGTACAAATCTGAAACTGATGTCTCCATGTTAAATTCCGGAAAAAGTACTCTTATAACTGCTGTCACAGACATTGCTTAAGTTTTGTCCTATAACAGCCTGTTTGTAGAGTTTCACGGACAAAATTATTTACCTGTGACTGAGCGTTCTATGCGCTAAGCTGTCCACCACACTCTCTTGATAGTTCAGTGTCTTGTGTTGGCTATATCTAGTGTAGACCAAGTTGTTGAGTCACAATGTAATATGAAAGTGAAATCTGATTAAGAATTCCAGTCCTGGTAATTAAAAAGAAAAAAGAATCTGTGAGAAGATCAGGACCCTTGCAACGTTGATTAGTTTTGACCTATTCAAATGAAGTGTTGATATGTGTGGCTGTAATACTGTTTACTTGAACTACTGCAACGTAAATTTTATTCTCTTTATATGCCATAAGCAGTGTTTATATTTCATGTATGCAATCTATTTCATGTGGTTTGTATGAACTAACTTTCCAACGAGCTCCCTACAAATCAAACAAACACCAAAATTCCGTACATTCCAGAGAGGCACTTTACAGTGGTATCAGAGCTAGCTTCCTGCCTGCCTATGTGGTAGTGGGATGTTATGAATCCTGATAACCAAGAGTTTATAACATACAGAAGAAAAAGGAGAAGAGGCGTTGGTCCTTTTGATACCGATTCATCATCTGAAGAAGATATCATGAGTGATAGGCATGACATACCCCAGGGTAGCACTCAACAGATTCTTAATGACCTAGCTAGAGGTCAACAACAGATAGCTCAGCTCTTAATTCAGCTCTTGGGTGATAGGAATAATGGTAACAATGAGACAAACGGTCATGATAACAATGTAGAGGCCAGCAACACCAATATGCCAGCACATAACCATGCTAGGACAGCTAGTAGGGTGACTCCGAGGCCTCTCATGCCTCAATTCTTGGGAGGACAGCCTACTGGAAATCAAGAGCAGCAAGCACAAGGAGAGGGATTTACAGATTATTTGAAAGAATATCAATCGTTGGGAGATGAATTTCATGCTGCCATGTCATTGGCGGATTTTTGCACTATCAAGTACAGGAATAGACCCAGAAACATTAATAGAGGACAGCAGAACCAGGATCTACAACGCAAGGTTGGAAAACTCACGATCCCTTCCTTTGACGGGTCTAGTAAATGCACGGCCAAAGCGTGGGTACAAAAGTTGGACACTTATTTCCAGCTAAACCCCATGTTGGAGACAGAGGTTATTAAGTATGCTACACTGCACTTGGATGGTGAGGCGCATGAGTTGTGGTATCATGGGCTTGTCACTTTAAGGCATGCCAACATCACTTCCTATTTCGAGTTCACACAAAAAATTATGGACAAATTTGATAAGAGGGATCCAGAGCTTCATTTCCGAGAGTTAGCACAGCTTAAGCATAGTGGATCAGTAGACACATATATCTCAGAGTTTCAGCGATTGGCAATTATGGTGACAGATATTTCAGAGTAGAGGTTGGTTATGCTCTTTATTGAGGGTCTATCCGAACCACTTCGTGGTTGGATTAAGGCTTTCAAATCCGATTCCCTACAGGATGCGATCACTAGGGCGAGAGACATGGAGTTCTCCACACCTGACAACAAAATATCTTCTAAACCTTTTGTTCCTCAGAAGAACAAGGGCAAGAAGCCTTTTCAGAAAAGGGGAAACAAGAAAAGTGATCCAGATGAGGAGTATCGCAAGGAATGCAGAATTAAGGGAATTTGTTACAGTTGCAAGGAACGTTGGGAGCCAGGTCACCGTTGCCTAGGAAAAGGCAAGGCTCACCTTATCGAGGTTGTGACCGAGGATGAGAGCAATGATGACGAGCCTTCTCAGGATAGTGATGACAGCAGTTCAGATGAGGAGCAGCCTCAGGGAGAGGGTAAGAGTGGTATCATTGCTACCTTATCGGGCACTCCTAGATTCAACTCTTTTAGAGTTAAAGGAGTTTTACAGGGACATCGCATATGTGTGTTGTGAAATATTCCGAGACAAATTTTTTCAAATTTTCAATTGCAACAAGCAGAGCAATCCACAGTCGTTAGGGTTAGCTCTAAACCAGAACGATACTGAAACAACTCTAGCCAGAATGTACACCAGGATCTCGATGAGGGCAAGGTGTGAGCATTGGTTAGAGGGTTTGAATGCAAAAACAGAACTGGAAGGAACTCTAACCAAGAATGGCGCCGATGATGGCGAGCATATGGTCAGAGGATCTTCTACCACTACAAGTACTGAAAGGGAACTCAACACCAAGTATGTGCTACCCAATCCAGTATGGAGTTGAGGCGACCATATGGCGGAGTGTAAGAATTACAATGCTATGAAAGGAAATAAGCAATGATGCTGAAAATACTCGACGTCAAGAATGTGCTTTCCAGACCGAGACGGAATGGGAGCTACCATATGACGGAGATATAAATTATTACAAAGCTACTTCAGAATGTAAGATAAGCATTACAAATCAGAATTAAGCAAGATTAAGAACTGCTGCCAGTACTACTGTTCAGCTTACAATATGAGAAGAATTCGCCTGCCAAGAGCATGAAGTTAGAACAATTCAACGAACATCTAATAAGAGGATTCTCCTTGCTTAATGAAGATACCAAGACTGATTTCTTCACTCAAGAACCAGATTTAAGATTCTGATTTGTACAGATCTGCACTTTTAAATGTAAAACCAGCATGCCTGTAATCCACTAATTTGCTCGTATAACACCCTAAACAGACCCAAAAGACTTCAAGTTTGATGCAATGGACCTATAAAATGATGGCGCCTAGTTTAGTTATAAGAAAAGGCAGCTAAAAGTGGCTATTAATTAATGGCACGGATCCCAAGGCACTCCAGAAAGTGCGCCCTACAAGGAATGACGAATTTGCATTATAAAATCATCAGCTTCATATTAAAATCTGCAAATATTCATGAAGGGTCGCCTCCAACAGAGAAAACCAATGAGACAATACCCAGAACAACACTTTTTGTATTTTTTGACTTGTGATTAAAAACAATAATCTGCTATGAGGAAAATGCAATTCTAGAATCTCACTAAAATGCACAAATCTGAACTACAAAGCCACACAATGACAATAATGCAGAAATCTTGATACAAAACACTCAGACTATACTATCTCACCACTAGTCGCTATCTTTCAAGCGAGAAGCAATGCCTAGCTAGGAGGCTTACATTCCTCGAAGCAATCCCACAGCCAATCCGGCAGCATAACATTCCTGTAGATAAAAGATACCTCCAAAGAAGAGAAGGAACCTTCTTTATAGAAAGAAGAGAAGACTCCGGAGCCTTCTAGAAGGTGCGCCCTAATCCCAAGCTGCTTTTAGGTTTAAACTTTGACCCAAACACTTTCTTCCCAATGGCGTACTTTCCTTGTGAAATATTAATCACTTCTCTTTTTTTAAATAAAATATAATCTTCTTCAAAAAGGCGTCCATTTTCCCTTTGAGCAATTATAAACTTTAGAAATATTAAAATATTTCCTTCATGAGAAAATACCCCTCAAAGTCCCCTTCTTTAAAACAACTGTTAAGTTATAACACTAGGCCAAAGGGGTATTTTAAAAATAAAACATTTTGACTTAAAATAACTTATATCTTCGAAATGAACCCCTTAAGCCAAAAATGAGAATTACCCAATGAACTGCCAGAAGAGGAAAGTTGACTGAATTGATGCCGACTGGACCACTGCTAAAATTAGAATTTACTTAAAATAGTAAATTCCTGAAGATGCTCAGAATGCCAAGAAAAACATACCACTGCGAAGCCCTCTGAAAACCCAGAAGGAATCCAGAATCCAAACACCCAAACTCCAACAAGCAAAACCCTGAATCTTCAAGAGAACCCATCAAACAGCCGGAAACCCTAATTCTGCCACTGACTAGCCGACAACACACTGGGAATAGGCTACCAATCACTGAAAGGTGAAGGGCTAAAAACGGGGACATTACAGTCCGCCCTTCCCAAAATTGCTTGTCCTCAAGCAATACCATCATAATTCCAGAAAAATTAGGACTGATCCATACCAAAACAAGTATGATCCCAGGTTCCCAAATCCATCTCAGGAAGGACCCACCATGCCACTGCTGCACCACTCTGATCACATTAGTGAAAACATCATGCCAAAGCTGCACTAACCTCCCTTGTAACTCCAAAGTGTTACCATCCATGATACTCAAACTGAAAGATCTTAAAGGACTGAGATCAATATCGTGCAACATCTCATGTCCAAGATGCCCAGAGTCAACAGTAACAACCATACCACTGTCAACCACAATTCTAGGCAAGAAGAAAAATAGGTTACTCAACTCATAATTAACCTCCTCAGCATACCTCCACATGGTAACGAACGAAGCCCTGAAAGCAAATGTGACATCTTCAAATCTTCTTGCAAAGAGGAAAGCAATCCTTTGCAAGAGCTTGACAAGCTCATACTCATGTCTCCTCATGGAGCTACCATGTAACAGCTGAATTATACCGACACCACCATGAAGACTTCTAATCACTCTTACGGTACCAACTCCAAGAGTCTCGGAATGAAAAGCCAAAGCATGTGGAAGTTCGCTGTCCCGAACCAATATAGTAAAGAAACTATTAAAATTTGCTTCACAAACCTCCGTAAGGTGAACTCCGAGAATAGGATAGGTGTGAAGGAACAAATAACCACTGCTGTTCAAGGCTGAAGTCAGCGAAGTGCAATCTGATTTTAGTACTTCGCACAAGGAAAAACAGCAGCACCAAAGAAATTCCCAAGTGTAAGTGTATGAGATGAGCCTTGGGTTGCACGATAACACCTCAAAATTGACAGAAAAACACACTAGATCCAACTCCATGAGAAAACTACCACTTCTTTGATCAGGAGTGATGAACCAACTCTCCTGGATGAGAGAAACGCAACATGTAAGGTGGCTGGTCTGCCTCAAACCAGCAAGCTCGAGTCTCAAAATCTGTCATGATCTTAGCCGAGAATCACTCTCAAGAGCAACCAATCGTTCATTTCTCCAACCCATACTCAAAATTCCTCTCCAACCCATTTTTTGATGAACAAATAAACCCATCAAGTGGCGGACAAAGGAAGTAACAACATCAACAAATTTGGAAATTTGATCCTTATTCCTCCAATAGCCCTTTCCAAATGTAATAAGCTTTATCAAGCCAAGTTGAGGATCCCAAGCACGGATACCCAACTGAAAATGATTTTCAACACAATGCAAGGTAATCTCAATGCATTCCCAAGAGCTAGTAAGGATCAAGTGTATACTGAAGAGATTGATGCCTCCTCTATTGAACCCTTGAAACCTATCCATGAAAGTTTCAACAACATTGGAGCATGAAACCTTAAATGATCTCAAATCCAACTCCAAAAATGGACTAATAAGTGCCAAAGCATCATTAAACCAAAGGGATGGATTGACAAGCATACAAACACCAAGTTCTGGTCCATCTTTCTTCCCTACTTCATGAGTAACAAAACTGAAATCTTTGCTCCTTGTTGCTGTAATGAAGTTACCAGCAGTTACCAAGTCTTGCTTTGTTAACTCCTTGGTGTCGAAGATGTTGAAATCTCCTCGAACCAACACTCCCCAAGTGGAGACTCCATCCTCAAACCCACTTGTGCATTCATTATCGAAAGGCCTTGGAAGATTACTAATCACCAAAGGTGGTAACTCCTCGTGTAATGATATCAAAGCACCCCTTGACTGGGGTTCATACTCTTCCCCATGCTTGGTCGTTTCACCACATGACTCATTTTTCAAATCAAAGAGAGGATTGTCATAAGTTGCTTCAGTACCCACTTCAAAGAAAGGATTGTCAAAGACTTGGAAGTCCCCTTTTTCATCTTGCTGATCCAAATCTGCACACGCAACTTCTGATATCCTTGTGAAACCTTCAAGATCAAACTCCTCTCGAAGACTATCAAGCTCGTCTATTACTTGCTTGATTTCTTCAACTCTTTGCTCATTCTTTTGCTTGCTAAAAAGTTTGAAATCAGCAAACCGGTCTTCAACCTCTGTTAGAGCCAACTGAGTTTCTTTTAACTTGTCCTTTGTTGATTTAAGCTCCAGAGTGAGCTCATCAACCAAACTCTCCTTTTCTGGGAAAACACTGAAGGACTTCTTTGCAAGTTCAATAGCATAATCCCGATCCTCCATCAAGTGTATGCAATCTGACTTCAACGCCTCCAAAGAGTCTCTGATGAGTTGCAAATTGAAAAGAGCAACTTCATCCTTAACTCCTCTTTTTCTCTCTTCAAGCTGAGCCTTCCAGTGGAGATCTTCAGTCAAACTGTGAGTGCGATCAAATTGGGATAGAATTCACACTTCCCTCTTAAAGGACTCTTTGTCTTGATCTTCCCACCCAAGAATATGCAAAGATGGCAGATTGCTGGTTGGCTGATTGTCAAAATCAGAACTTTGTTTTGTGTCTTTGCGGCCATCATAGCTGTTCCAGCTTCCGTGTCTTTCACCATCAACTAGAGGAGAATGCTCATTGTCATGAAAGGCATCATCCTCCACAAAATCTTCAACCCGTTGCTTGCAATCAGCTTCGTGCATTGATAAATCAGATTTGTGTTTAGTAACACCTTCAAACTCTCCATCTTCAAGAGCCATATGGTCTTCAAGCTCTTCTTCTTCATCACTGTCTTCTTGATCAAACATTATAGCAGCACCCAACTTGCTCAATGGATCATAGTCATCCGCTGTTCGGAAAGTTTCCGTAGAAACATTTTCTTCTTTAGCAGCTGCAACCACTTCAAAGACATCATCATGGAGCTTCTTTGAACCCCCTTCTTCTTCGAAGACAACTTCCTCTTCAATGGCCACCTCATAGTTTGCCATGCAAACTGAATTTTTATCTTCATCTGGATCAAAGGGAAATTCATCCCACAAAGGTTCTTTATCATATCTTGGTGTCAACCAACCGGGATCCCAAATGGAAAAAGGCTGACTGTTTTGATCAAGAGAAAAGTACTCTTCATGCTTCTCTTGGAGTGTTGAGTCTTTGAATAGGTCACCAAGTAACTCACTTGAACTGATTTCTTCATAAGTCCTTCTCTCCAAGGGCTTAGTTTGATGCTCAAACCCAATGTCACCATCATAATGAAATGAAGAATCACCATTGCCTGCTGTTTTGAAAACATCACTATCATTATCTTCATCATGGGGAAGTATGTCATTGATTTCTTCATTAGCAGCCCAATGAATACCAAGGAGGTCTTCTTGGCTACTTGTCATACATTTGTCTAGTGAAAATTCTTGAGAGATTTGAACAGCAGCAAGAGGTGAATAATCCTTGACCAAATCCTCAACTAGGAGAGGTATAAACACATCAGAATCACCATTAACAACTTCACCTTGGTAATGATCATCAGCTGGTTCAAGGACACCACTAGTGTTTCCTTCATCTTGTTCTTCTTCAACGAACTCATCCCACACAACCGTCTTACCAACAATTTTTGTGAAGCCCTTAGCCTCAAGACCTTCATTGGATGTATTTTCATTAGAACTCAAGACTGCTGTTGTGTTCTTTTCACTGAACTGTTCTTCATCACTTCCTATCATATGCAAGTCTAAGGATGTGTTTTGGGGTTCTTCCACATACTCTTCAACTGTCAGAGTTTCTTCATCAAGCTTACGATCAATATGAGGTGACATGTGCACCTTGCTATCCCGGCTTCCAGACCTAGCATAAATCTTTCTGATTCCCCACCTTATGTCAGGATCCTTCATTAGCGTAAACAGTTCATGCATTAACTCAAGTAGAGGCTTCTCTGTAGTCATCTCTCTCTGTATGTAGTGTCTGGTATCTCTGTCACTCATCTGTCAAGTGAACTCTGTTGGGCACAGGATGGCAGGATCTTGGCTCTGATACCACTGAAATATTCCGAGCCAAATTTTTTCAAATTTTCAATTGCAACAAGCAGAGCAATCCACAGTCGTTAGGGTTAGCTCTAAACCAGAACGATACTGAAACAACTCTAACCAGAATGTACACCAGGATCCCGATGAGGGCAAGGTGTGAGCATTGGTTAGAGGATTTGAATGCAAAAACAGAACTGGAAGGAACTCTAACCAAGAATGGCGCCGATGATGGCGAGCATATGGTCAGAGGATCTTCTACCACTACAAGTACTGAAAGGGAACTCAACACCAAGTATGTGCTACCCAATCCAGTATGGAGTTGAGGCGACCATATGGCGGAGTGTAAGAATTACAATGCTATGAAAGGAAATAAGCAATGATGCTGAAAATACTCGACGTCAAGAATGTGCTTTCCAGACCGAGACGGAATGGGAGCTACCATATGACGGAGATATAAATTATTACAAAGCTACTTCAGAATGTAAGATAAGCATTACAAATCAGAATTAAGCAAGATTAAGAACTGCTGCCAGTACTACTGTTCAGCTTACAATATGAGAAGAATTCGCCTGCCAAGAGCATGAAGTTAGAACAATTCAACGAACATCTAATAAGAGGATTCTCCTTGCTTAATGAAGATACCAAGACTGATTTCTTCACTCAAGAACCAGATTTAAGATTCTGATTTGTACAGATCTGCACTTTTAAATGTAAAACCAGCATGCCTGTAATCCACTAATTTGCTCGTATAACACCCTAAACAGACCCAAAAGACTTCAAGTTTGATGCAATGGACCTATAAAATGATGGCGCCTAGTTTAGTTATAAGAAAAGGCAGCTAAAAGTGGCTATTAATTAATGGCACGGATCCCAAGGCACTCCAGAAAGTGCGCCCTACAAGGAATGACGAATTTGCATTATAAAATCATCAGCTTCATATTAAAATCTGCAAATATTCATGAAGGGTCGCCTCCAACAGAGAAAACCAATGAGACAATACCCAGAACAACACTTTTTGTATTTTTTGACTTGTGATTAAAAACAATAATCTGCTATGAGGAAAATGCAATTCTAGAATCTCACTAAAATGCACAAATCTGAACTACAAAGCCACACAATGACAATAATGCAGAAATCTTGATACAAAACACTCAGACTATACTATCTCACCACTAGTCGCTATCTTTCAAGCGAGAAGCAATGCCTAGCTAGGAGGCTTACATTCCTCGAAGCAATCCCACAGCCAATCCGGCAGCATAACATTCCTGTAGATAAAAGATACCTCCAAAGAAGAGAAGGAACCTTCTTTATAGAAAGAAGAGAAGACTCCGGAGCCTTCTAGAAGGTGCGCCCTAATCCCAAGCTGCTTTTAGGTTTAAACTTTGACCCAAACACTTTCTTCCCAATGGCGTACTTTCCTTGTGAAATATTAATCACTTCTCTTTTTTTAAATAAAATATAATCTCCTTCAAAAAGGCGTCCATTTTCCCTTTGAGCAATTATAAACTTTAGAAATATTAAAATATTTCCTTCATGAGAAAATACCCCTCAAAGTCCCCTTCTTTAAAACAACTGTTAAGTTATAACACTAGGCCAAAGGGGTATTTTAAAAATAAAACATTTTGACTTAAAATAACTTATATCTTCGAAATGAACCCCTTAAGCCAAAAATGAGAATTACCCAATGAACTGCCAGAAGAGGAAAGTTGACTGAATTGATGCCGACTGGACCACTGCTAAAATTAGAATTTACTAAAAATAGTAAATTCCTGAAGATGCTCAGAATGCCAAGAAAAACATACCACTGCGAAGCCCTCTGAAAACCCAGAAGGAATCCAGAATCCAAACACCCAAACTCCAACAAGCAAAACCCTGAATCTTCAAGAGAACCCATCAAACAGCCGGAAACCCTAATTCTGCCACTGACTAGCCGACAACACACTGGGAATAGGCTACCAATCACTGAAAGGTGAAGGGCTAAAAACGGGGACATTACATGTTGATTGATAGTGGGGCAACCCACAACTTTATTGATGCAGCCCTAGTTGAGAAACATATGCTACCCGCAGAGGACTTTGAAGGATTTAATGTGATGGTGGCAAATGGCTATAAATTGAGGTGCACTCGGAGGGTCCCACAGTTGCCTATTACATTGGGTAATTACACAGCCACAGATGATTTCTATGTGGTGGATTTGGGTGACACTCATGCTATACTTGGGATTCAGTGGTTACACTCATTAGGGAAATATTCTCAGAACTTTCAGACCATGGAACTGAAGTTCAGGACAACAAAGGGGCAGCGAGTGGTGCTTAGAGGCATGACTAATGGATCAGCCAAGGTTGTGTCTGCTAGACGCATGGAGAGCATTTTTCGGCATGATGACATAGCTTGGGCAGCAGAGTGTTTGATCACCACCAAAGAGTCTTCAGATTCAGGGCAGCCATATCATGTTGACATTCAGGAGCTATTGGGTAAACATGATAGGGTTTTTGGAGAGATACCTCCAGGGAGACCACCTGATCGTGGTTTTGAGCATACCATTGAGCTAGAGGAGGGGGCCAAACCAGTGATCACTACCCCCTATCGTCATCCTAAGAAATTCAAGGATGAGATCGAGAAAGCAATCAAAGAATTGCTTGAGATGGGACACATTAGACCGAGCTCCAGTCCATTCGCTTCTTCTGTGGTCTTGGTGAAGAAGAAGGATGGAACCATGCGGATGTGCATTGATTACCGGGCTCTTAATAAGAAAACCATCAAGAACAGGTACCCTATACCCAGGATAGATGAGTTGTTGGATGAGCTTCATGGGGCAGTGTATTTTTCGAAGATTGATCTTCGTTCAGGGTATCATCAGATAAGGGTCAGAGAACCGGACATACACAAAACAGCATTTCGTTGTCATTATGGGCACTATGAGTTCTTGGTCATGCCATTTGGTTTGACAAATGCACCTGCCACATTTCAGTCCTGCATGAATCATATATTCAATAAGCAGTTGCGTAAATTCTTATTGGTGTTCTTTGATGACTTGCTCATTTATAGTCGGACTTGGGAGGAGCACTTGAGACATCTTGACGAGGTCTTGAGTATCATGGAGGAGCAGTCACTCTACGCTAAGGCTTCAAAATGCGAATTTGGCCTTAGAGAGATATTATATTTGGGGCATGTGATCAGTGCAGAGGGAGTACAGGTCCATCAGGAGAAGATACAGGCGATACTTGATTGGCCACCACCTAGGACACTCACAGAGTTACGAGGCTTCTTTGGATTGTGCAGTTACTATAGGCGGTTTGTGAGGGGATTTTCACAGTTGGGAGCACCTTTGACAGATTTGACAAAGAAGGGTGCATTTAGTTGGTCAAAGGATGCACAACGAGCTTTTGATAAGCTCAAGCAGGTGATGAGTAGTTGCCCAGTATTGGCGCTTCCCGATTTCACACAGCCATTTGTTTTGGAGTGTGATGCCTCAGGTGAGGGCATAGGAGCGGTGTTGATGCAAAATAGACACCCCATAGCATTTGAGAGTCGTAAGTTGAGGGGACCAGAGAGACTATACTCCATCTACGATAAGGAGATGCTCGCCATTATGCATGCCTTGGCGAAATTCAAACAGTACTTAGTTGGAGGGAAGTTTGTGGTGAGGACCGACCACAACAGTCTCAGATACTTCTTGGAGCAGAGGGATTTGAATGAGAGGCAGCAGAAGTGGGTGAGCAGGGTACGGGCATATGACTTTGATATCGAGTATGTGAAGGGAAAAAAGAATGTTGTGGCAGACGCCCTCTCCAGGAGACCTTCAGCTTGCTCACTTTCAGAGATTTCCATAGACTGGAAACCCCTCTTGTTAGTAGAGTACTCCAAGAATAAGTTTGCTTGTGAGTTGATGGATGGGTTGATTCGGGATGACAGGTACCGAGTGGTGGATGATGTGATTTACTACAAGGATAGGATTTACTTGGTGCCAGAGTCTAGATTGAAGGAGAAAATATTGCAAGCTTCTCATGACACTCCCTTAGCAGGCCATCAAGGCTATTTCAAAACTTACAGGCAGGTCAGAGAGAGGTTCTCTTGGAAGGGCCTCAAGGATGATGTATTAAGATATGTTAGGGAGTGTGTGACTTGTCAGCAGAACAAGTCAGAGTATACGCATCCAGCCGGATTACTACAACCATTGCCTATTCCAGAGCAGAAATGGGAGAGCATTTCTATGGACTTCATCACGGGTCTACCTAAGGTACATGGGAGAGATAGTATTTATGTGGTGGTGGATCGGTTGACGAAGTACGCTCACTTCTTTGCTATTCCGACTGAGTACAGGGCACCACAGGTGGCTGAGTTATTTTTCAAGGAGATCTTTAGAGTGCATGGGCTACCCCAGTACATAGTCAGTGACAGGGATAGTAGATTCATGAGTGCATTCTGGCAGGAGTTGTTTAGGTTGGCAGGCACTGAGTTGACTCCGAGCACAAGTTATCACCCTCAGACAGATGGACAGACAGAAACTGTAAACAAATCGATTGAGGGGTACTTGCGCAACTACATTGCAGGACAGCAGCGGGCATGGATTAAGTGGTTGCACTTGGGGGAGTATTGTTATAATACCACTCATCATATGTCCATTGGGATGAGTCCTTTTAGAGCCTTGTACGGTTATGATGCACCTTCATTCACGGAGATGGCTTTTGGTGAGAGCAGGGCTCCCAAAGCCAAGGATTGGATTCAGGAGAGTCAGGATATCTTGAGGGCACTCAAGGATAACCTACAGGTGGCACAGAATCAACAAAAGACATATGCCGATAGACACAGGGTTGAGCGTAGTTTCGAGGTTGGTGATTTGGTATACCTTCGTTTACAACCCTATAGACAGTCTTCTCTTAAGAAGAGCGGAGCCGAGAAGCTCAAGCCCAGATTTTATGGACCTTACAGGATTATCAAGAGGATTGGAGAGGTGGCATATGAGTTGGAGCTGCCCGAGAGCAGCAAGATCCATAATGTATTTCATGTTTCGTGCCTCAAGAAGGCACTGGGTCAGCAGGTTACTTCTTCTTCAAAGCTCCCACCGCTGGATGAGGAGGGACATTTGGTCCTAGTCCCTGAGGAGATTCTAGACGCTCGAGAGAGGAGATTGAGGAACAGGGTGGTTAAGGAATACTTGGTGAGATGGAGGGATTTGCCAGCCGAGGATGCCACATGGGAGAATGAGCAGATTCTTCAGCACCCGAGTCTGCAATTGCTTGAGGACAAGCAATTTCAGGAAGGGAGGACTATAATGTCCCCTTCCAGCTAGCCACTCAACAGGCCTCGTTGCCTTTTTAACTCCCAAAGGCAATTAGTGAAACGGGGAGTCATTTATTTAATTGCTTAATTATTGCCTAAGTTCGAAATTAATCTCTAAGGTAATATTAAGTAATTAATTAAATTATTTTGTAAAGTGACTATGAAAATTGACTAAGTGACTAAGGGAAATATTTCATTAATGGAACTATATAAAAGCCACTTTATATTTTTGCAAGAGCAAATAAAAAGAAAAGAAATTAGTCACGTTTCAGGCATCATGAAAATATATGGAAAAGGGACTCCATTTTGAACGCACCTTTTTGAATGAACATTTTCAGCGCATCTCCTTGGACGTGGGTTTGGAACCCTAACAACTTGCTTTGACTGTGAGAGATCAGTCCTAGCTAGTTTCGAAGTGATTATTTTGGTGCAGTGAAGTTTGGGAAATGGCGAATCAAAATATGGCTTTATATTAGATTTTCGAAGACCTGGTTTCATGATATTTTCGGGCTTTCAGGGAGACGAGTTTATGAGCATCTTTTAGCTCCTGGGGTCGTGGCTCCTTCAGACATCTTGGGCCGCAAATAATACCAACAAACACCCTTGAATCAGCCACGTTTTTGAAGAATCTGGGCAGTTCTAAGGTGGACGCGGATTTGTCTTAGTAGGAAACGCCTTCAGCAACATCTCCTTGCAAAAACGTGATCATTGGAGCATAACTCGTGGTGGCTTCTGGTTGAAACGAGAATACAGTGAGTTGTTGGGCACCATATCAGACTCAAGCAATCTTTACCAGACTGGAACGACTTATAGTTGCCTCATAAGACACCTTCTTCAGTGTGGAGCATACTGTGAGTGGTATTTCGCCTTCTGAGTTATGTCATTGATAAATCTGGGTTATGGCTTGGTCATTTCTTTCATAAAGTATCTTGTTGTCAAGTAATGATTTGAGTCTGTGTATCCCCTTGCATTTCCTTGTATATTTTTAACTTGGTTAGGCTTTCCTAAGCTTTTGGGGATTCTTTATACCTGCCAGCCAATGTGAACCTGTTAGTGTGTTTGGCAAGACTATAATGTCTGGAAATGAGGGTGTAAACTGCTGTTACAGTATGGGTATATTACTGCGAGCATTATGACCATTTGTACAAATCTGAAACTGATGTCTCCATGTTAAATTCTGGAAAAAGTACTCTTATAACTGCTGTCACAGACATTGCTTAAGTTTTGTCCTATAACAGCCTGTTTGTAGAGTTTCACGGACAAAATTATTTACCTGTGACTGAGCGTTCTATGCGCTAAGCTGTCCACCACACTCTCTTGATAGTTCAGTGTCTTGTGTTGGCTATATCTAGTGTAGACCAAGTTGTTGAGTCACAATGTAATATGAAAGTGAAATCTGATTAAGAATTCCAGTCCTAGTAATTAAAAAGAAAAAAGAATCTGTGAGAAGATCAGGACCCTTGCAACGTTGATTAGTTTTGACCTATTCAAATGAAGTGTTGATATGTGTGGCTGTAATACTGTTTACTTGAACTACTGCAACGTAAATTTTATTCTCTTTATATGCCATAAGCAGTGTTTATATTTCATGTATGCAATCTATTTCATGTGGTTTGTATGAACTAACTTTCCAACGAGCTCCCTACAAATCAAACAAACACCAAAATTTCGTACATTCCAGAGAGGCACTTTACACACGATCAGTAGACTTCAGTTCCCACCTCTCAGAATACACATTACACACAGGAGTTAAACTTGGTTTTACCTTTTCAAGGTAACTCGCTGTCTCATCTCATGCATATCTATTCTGAGATCAGCTTTATTCACTTGGAGTTTTATTTAGGGTTTACATTAACTAATGGTAGTGTTCCAGTTAACATGCTTTCAATAAGGACGTGCACGCTTGCACAATTGTCCATTTTTAGATTAGATGTTTCGGTTAACTGACGGTAGCTTTCCAGTTAACTGTATAGTTTACTTTATTAGGGTTTAGCAATAAATCTTGCATGCATTGCAAGACTGTAGTTGACTCAAGGTGATTTTAGGGTTCCCTACACCTTTGATGTCTATAAATAAGAGCTTTTGCTCATTTGTACATAACTTTTACACGAGAGAGAAATATATGCTATGCCTACCTTGCCTGTAATATTGCTCGTTCTGTATCTATTCATGAGTATTTACTATTGTGATGAATTGTTATGCCACTTGGGTTTCATGCAATTATGATGGTGAATTCTTGCTTTAGTTAGATATAGTGGCTAGTTGATCGTAGATTGTATGCGTGTCTTGCCTATGCAATTTATTATCCTAGTTGGCTATCCTTTATGTTTTGTGTTCAATAAACTTGTTCAGATTGAGCTGATAGATGTGCCACCTTGCCTTCAAGTTGAGAATTTGTACTTGGTTATCGTGTGATGTGTGTGAATAATAAACTTATTCAGAATGAGCTGATAGTTGTGCCACCTTGCCTTCAAGTTGAGAATGTGTACTTAGTTTATCGTATATTGTTGTTTCCAATAAGCCTATTCAGACAAGCAGATAGTTGTGCCACCTTGCCTTCACGTTGTGAGTCAGTACCCGGCTTATCGTCAGATAATCATTCCCGCTCCGTTTCCTCATGCTCTGAATTCTTGAGGGGATTGGATAGATAAGTTACTTAGTTTTGAGTGTTGTAGTTAAGTCTTGCGAAACCAGAAAATACTTAGCTGCAACGTATAGAGTTTTCCTTAAACCTTGTGCCTCTTACAGCTGAGACAAAAAGACAGGAGATAGTTTAGTTTACTTTTCCCTTTTCAAGTACTTTTGTCAGCACAACGAGGGAGCTTCCCCTCCTAATTTGAAGAGCACTCATTGTGTAGTGTGCATAGCTGTCCGTACCAACTTGCACTCCAGTGGTGTTAGTTGTTACGCCAACATGCTTTTTGTTGCTTTTTCGAAAAAAGCGTTTTTTTTGCTTTTCTATTTCTTTTTTTCCCAAGTGATTTGAAATTTGTCTTTTTATTCAACTTTACATTTGACCCAAAAATAAATCACTTTTATGTTTCCATATACAACCCCTTTTTAAATATTTAATAATTTAATTTTTTTTGCACAACCACCAAAGTTACGAAAAAATATTAAAATAGCTCAAAAATGAATTTTGACCACACCACCAATACCTTAACTACATAAAATATCTGTCTTTATAAAAATTGGCACACTCTCAAGACGACAAACTTCTTCAAGAAGTGTGGATTGCTCCTAGAATATCGGATCTGCACAAGGAAAGTGTCATTGTACTCATCTTGGCTCCAGGAACTCTCTGCCATTGTCAAAATACCTATCCACTAAAGTTGGCATTCTCCAAGAAATTTGGGGGTTTCCAAAGATACTAGAATGGACTATAAAAGGGACATTACATATTCAATTTCAGATTATCTATTGCTTTAGCAATCAATTACCAAGTTCTTTCATTTATAATTTCAGTTTTCAGAAAATTATCATGATTTGCCATTTTCTGTCTTTATATTTCTGGTGTTACAATTCCTATCACCCGCATATAGTTCCTATAGCATCTTGCTCAATTCCGGAAGCAGTTTTTAGATCAGTTTGAAAGAGTGGATTTTGTCTTTGTTTGATAGATTAGCTACATTTCATTACTCTCAAACTTACTACTTTCAGCCCTCATGCAAATAGCCATCACATATTGAACAAGTTTACACCTCAAATTGAAATAAGGATTAAACTAAATTTAAACTCCAAAAACAAAATTGTTCTAAAGTATAAGATCATAAATTATCCACCAAATCAACCTCAATTTTATCCAAACATAGATTACACAGGTCACAAGGTTCGAGATACTCAACACCAAAAAGCACTAGGAAGAGACACATGGAATGAGTTTTTCACACTTGTAATTGTTTCAATATTCCAAGAAAGTTCAAAAGATGTGCATTTGCCTCTTCCAACTGGCTTTCATTGCCTTTAGATTTCTAGGATAAATCTGTCTCTCTGTGGTGTGATTTGCTTATGTCCTTGTTTATTTATGAAATATATAGAATCCTCTACACTTGAATGCACTCTCTAAGTCAAGTTCAAAGGAATTCCACTATCATTTGAATGAAAATTCAAGTAGCATAGTACAAATCAAAATTACTTTTTTCTGTTAATTTACATAAGCATAATCTTGTAAAAAATTGTAGATCACTGGTATCAAAGAAGCAAGTTCCCTGAGGCTTGTAGTTGTTTTTGGTGACATATAGGAGATTTGTATGTATAACATATTTCTAGATCTTTGATAAGTTGTTACAAGAATTATTGGTTGCACAATATAGCCATGACAAAGCCACTAAAGGAGAAACTTGAGGATCCCAAGCATCCCATGACCAAGGGTTGGCAAAGAATAGAGTTATTTGGGAGGAGGTGCATCACTTGTAAGAAAGAATTGACGAGTTGCAAGCTAGCAAGGAGAATATTCTTCACTGAAATCCTTGAACAATTTCAACAGCTATTGATGGAAAAAAGATGAATTACTATCAAAAATCCAGCATGATGAAGGAAAAAAACTTGAGAGAGAGAAGTATTCAAATAAAAATGGACCAGCCTCTCCTCTAGAAGAGTAAACAATAAAGATCCATGCAAAGAGAGTACTCGTGAACTTTTCTTCCAAGATTTTATATCTCATAAATCTATTAGCAAGTTTGAAAAAAATACCAAGGGTATATAGGCTCCAAGTTGATAACACGGATCAGCTATGATGAAAGGGGACTTTGCAAGGAAGGACAAAGAATACCATCATGGTTGAGGAAACGCCTCAATATGAGGGTTGTGGGCCCAAGAGTATGGAGATTGATGAATGCTCGAATAAGGAGTCTACACCATGCACAAATCAAGGATGGTCCAAGGGAGGTAAAAATTCCTCTAATATTATATTGTGAAGCCTTGGCATGATTGTAGGTTGTCTCAAAATATGAACAATCAAAGCTAGTAGAGGAGACCAAGACTCTGCCTCAAGAGATCGAAGAGGAGCCTTCAATGACAAAGAAACCTTCAAATATAGGAGGAGAAAAGAAGAAATTGGGAGATTGCATCCACCTACTTCACCACTAGCTAGGTCTAGGAAGGAAGGAAGCCAACATGTAGGAAATCAAGCAAGGTAGCAAGAGACAAGATTTATATTTTTGCTTGTACTAGTTGTGGGAGAAGTAACCATTGCAAGTTAATGCAAAAGACAATCATCAACAAGAAGACTATGTTCCACAACAAGGATAACAAAAGAAGAAACTACTCTTCAAGACAAAACGAGAGGAAGGTCAAGGTGCACTCAAAGGGGCTAAGAAGCCAACTGAATTGAGTATGTACTCAAATTTCTCAATTATTGCTCTCATTGCAAGATTGAAGAGCATTGGGATTGCAAGTGCTGGAGACTCCATCTAGAGCTTCACAAAAAGGCCAAAGCATGCCAAAGGCAAAAACGAGCGGCCACCAAAAAAGGGGAAGGAGAATGTCATTTTCCCTCCCTAATTGAATCGGCAACAATCTAATGTAAGGCCCACTTATTGTTCTATTTGGGTGCTCAAATAAATTACTTTTTTATTATAAAATTAAGTTACTTTTTATTATTTTACTTTAGGAGGGAAGATAATTTAATTTTGGGCCCAAAATATAATAATGCCTACACAAGCAAATCTAATGTCCTTATTTTGTATCCAAAAATTATTATTCTATGAACTCATTTTGCAATTGAAGCTTCAAGGACAAAAACCTTTGATCATGTAACAAAAGGACAGAAACCCTCTTAATTTTGGAGTGAATTGAAGACGAAGCCCTTCAATTTCTCTTACTGAAAGTACTTCGACGGTAATTTACCAATTGCTGGTCAAATTTAATTGATCATGTTGATGTGCCTGGCTAAATCAGCACCCCAGTTTACATCCTGGCTGCAACCTGTTTTAATTGACAAATATAATACTGTGCAATCTGCCAAACGGGTGCAATCTAATCTCATTGAAAATGTGGTTGTTCATAATGAATACTGGGAAAATTGGATTTAATTTCCGGTCTGGTTATCATCTTTGCTTTCTGTATTGTGCTGCGAACAGCCTTTGGTTTAAATATTGCCCTTAAATGCCAGCGCCTTTATTAGAATAATGTGATCGATAATGGGTTTTATGCTATAATGTTTATGTTTGCAAATCATTAGTTAATGTGATTTGGAATTATATCATAACCGATGTGGTAATTCATGTCAGTGGGTTTTATATTGACAATTCAAAAAATAGCAATCTAGCGCCCCTTGAGACCCATGATTTGGTTTTTTGTGAACGACTTAGTTGGCTGTGATTCAGGTTATCACATAACTGAAATCTTTAGAAGAAATTCTGTGAATTTATGAAACCATAGCAATTGGTTAGGTGCTTCATATCTCCAATACAAGTTTTGCTGTGAATAGGTCTTGCAATCCCTGTTTCCAGGCATAGGATAAAAATGTATGCTTTCAATTCACAGTTTATATAGTATCACTACTCATCACTGATTGGAAAAAAATATATATCTGGGGTTTGAAATCTGCCTTATACTGTTTGCTGTTGGAATTGGTATTTAATTCATAAATTTGATTTTTACTTTTTATGCTGTAGTTTATATTCAGAGAACATAGGAAATACAAAAAAATATAAAATCCAGAAAAATACAAATTTACAATCCCGTTAAATTAACTTTTCTTCCTTTACCATTGTGTTAGCTGATCAATAAAGCACGGAGTTTTCTGTTTCATAGTTGACATAGGTTCTAAACCAGTCACAAAATACAAAAAGCCATAAAAGTTCAAAATATTCAACCAGGGACATTACAGAGAAGCTTCCCAAAGCACCAAGATCAAGGAAAGAACAATACACACATAAATCTTCACCATCATTGAATGGTAAGGGGTTGTCTTTTGAGTATTGGACAGAGCATTTACTTGATTTTCAAAGGAGAAAAGTGAGAGTTGCTTTCTTTTGTATGGGCACGTGAGTATCACTCCAAACATTTCTTGTGAATCTAGTTATGTTCAAAATGCTAATTCCACTTTTTGTAGAGAAAGCAAAGAGGATTAATTCACTCACCATGGGTGAGAATCAAGAGCATGTCCACTTGGAGACCAAGGAGGGACAAAAAAAGAAAAAAAAACGGTGTGAGATAGGGGGTCAATTTCAGCCTTCACATATATTTCATTGATGATAGGTATTCACATTTTATGGTATACCAATGCAAGGTAGATAGAGTTGCTTGGTTGCATGAGTAGGGACATTTTCCAATATTGTAAGCACACACATCTTTTCATGGCAATGTTGTAATTTGTTCCACTTGTTGTATAGCAGGGAAAGGAAACTAACATGCTTGAATGGGCAAGTAAGGAAGACACTCTGCTTAACATTATTGAGTGTGGGAATAAAATGTAATCAATTGGGAATGGCAAGTAGGAGCAGCAGAATACTCACCACTTGTGTGTAGCAAGTAGGGTGGAAGAAATAGAACATTAGGAAGCTTCCAATAGCATGAGGTTAGGAATTCCTAGCAAAGAAAAAAAGCATCACGCTGATGGGTCGCATAGCCACCATCATTGTATTTTGCACAAAATATAATTGCAGTTGTAGCATGTATATAGTTGTAGTATGAGGATCCATAAAATTTCACTTGTTGTAACAAGCCTAGTAGCACTTCAACTAGACTGTAAACATTATCATAATGTATGACCACCATCGTAACACATTTTTCATTCATGGAAATAATCTGTCTGAATCGGCAAGTTGTAAAGAGGCCACCATAGAAATTATTGTAATACAGTTTCTAACCTACGGCAACCATTGTAGTATGTCTTGTACATCACAGAGGTTGTAGCACCAAGAGTTTTCAGGTGACCATGTAAAGTTGTAGAGGTAATGACCACCATGGAGATGATCATGGGAAGGATACCAAGGAACACCAATTCTTTTCACAGTTGCAGATTTCAAGTGAGACACGTATAGTTGTAGCATGAGGATCCATAATTTCAATTGTTGTAACATGCCTAGTAGCACTTCAACTAGACTATAAACATTATCATATTGGACGAGCTTCATTGTAACATATGTTTCCTTCATGGAAACAATTTGTATGAATCAGCAAGCTGTAAAGAGGCCATCATAGCAATTGTTGTAATACAGTTTCTAGCCTATGGCAACCACTGTAGAATGTCTAGTGCATCACAAAGGTTGTAGCATGAAGAGTTTCAGCTGACAACATAAAGTTGTAGAGGTAATGACCACCAAGAAGATGATCATGGGAAGGACACCAAGAAAACACCAATTTTTTTACAATTGCAGGTTTCAAGTGAGACAGGACACCACAACCTTCTATCTCAAAGCAACTTAGTGATGAGCATCACCTTGGAGAATGTACAGGTAGATGTGAGGGAGTCTTGTTACAGACACAAGGGCACGGAAGCTTCAAAGACGGAGGAAGAAATTCTTTCTTATTTTAAGAGTGTGCTTTTGTGGGACCAAAAGGCTTTCTCAAAAGGGAGGTATAATCCATAAATATCAGGAAAAAGATAATACAGCGCAAGAGGAATTACTTTTAAAGTTGCAGGCTCAGAGAAACCCCAAAGGAGCTAGCATGAGAAACCGCTAGTTCCATCAAGGGGCAATTTGGAAACTGCAAGTCCCTCCAATGGGCAGTTTTGCAACCTCCAAAGTGGTTTCTCCTCAACAGCCGAAAACAGAATTTGAAACACAGATCAATGATTGTGAGGGGATCCTCCAACAACTATTCAAGGACATGAGGACATCTGCTTGGATCATGGTAGGCATTCTATAATGTATCATCGAAAGAAACTTAGGAGAACAATCTTATTTTCCAGTTGCAAAGCACAATATACCAGAGAGTGAGAGTGCAAAACACAGAAAGAGAAAGTTCCGGACAGAGTACACAACTCAAGAGGTTTGAGGTACTCAAAGCCAAAGAGCTAGGAAGATAGGAAATGTATGAAGTTATTTTTTAACACTTGCAATTGTTTCAATATTCCAAGAAACCTTGGAAACTGTGCAATTGCCAATTCCAACTGGTTTTCCTTGCTTTGAGGTTTCCAAGATTTTGCTTCTCTCCATGGTGTGATTTGCTTCTGTTTATGCTTGTTCCTCCACACTTGAATGCACACTGTACTAAAAACTCATTGGGATTCTACATCAATCAAATAAAAACTCAAGTAGAATAGTATGTGCTAAAAATAATTTAGACCATTAATTTACACAAGAATAATCTTGTAGAAAATTACAGATCATTAATGGACAACATGCCTAATTCACCCATGTAAATGCCAATAACTTCTATGAGAACTAATCATGATTCGCACAATTTGACATTGGTACCCAAGCCTATACCATACCATGGGTGAACGTGTGCCACTGGCCGGTAATTCAAACATCTCCCCTAGTACTCAATGGAGGATACACATAATCGCATATATTTAAAATAAAATAAAAGTGATCTTCCATTTATCGGCGATGCATCCCAATACATGGTAATTTGAACATCTCCCTGAGTATCCAATAGGCAAGATGGATAATATAACGCAATTAAGTTGAATTATTTGAAAGAACGTTAATCATATGAGAGTATCTCATAGGCAAGAGAGTTAATATAACACTTTTAAATTCTAATGAATTATTTGAAACAATGCTAATCATATCAGAATCCAGCGAGTTTTAAATAAATTGTACCTTTACTAATTGCTGATCCGGTTTCACGCCTCGAATAACACCAACGCCAATGGCTTCATCTGTCACCACCTTCACAAACCTTCGTACCACTGGCAGGCTCACCTACATAATTTCTCATGGAACTCATAATGATGTTGAAACAAACTTCTAAAAGATATAAATGTAAATAAGCACAGATAATTATAGAAGGACCTTACATCTGCTTCCAAAAGAGCTCTTCGGATATCCCGCATGGGCTCCGCAATGTTCTCCCTCGTCAAAACATCTGGGAAAACAGAAATCAAAGAAAAGTGTAGGCGCGCTAAGTTCAACATACAACGGAGAGGGAATACTTCTATGTTTGTTAATGTTCAGAAACGAAGAAACACAAGATGACTGCTATGTGACACTGTCACAGTAACTTGCATAAGAGGTTAAATAGCCAGCGCATTGTTTGTCATATAGAGCATCCAAAGCTCCAATTAACAAACAACGTGTGGGCTGTTTAACTGTCACCCACAATCTAAGGAACTAATCCCAGTTCATGTCCTATATGGTAATGTGATCATACATAAATCCTGGCATCAATTAACTGGAATTTTGGAAGTTCGCAGCTTCTTGGTTTTCACAAATTACCAACTTTCCCACACAAACTTAAAAAAAGGAAAAAAAACATCAATCAGTTTTTCAACAAAACTTAACTAAACCACTATAGTAGTTAAGAGAATAATAAGTAACTTGACTTTTCTATTGACAGAATATTGGAAGGATGTATTATGTGAAGATACCCTGCTTCCGGAGCTTGGACCAGGCTTCTTCAAGACTGTTTGTCAACTGCCCAAACATTTCTGCTCTCACAACCATACTCCCTTTCCTTGTCTTAACAACTCCCCACTTGTTCTGCATTACAAGTGAGTTAACAGAGAGTAGGGAGGAGGACGAAGACGAGGACGAGGAGAAAAAGAGGGACTGCGCACGCCCATTGTGAATCCTCCTGCCCAGACGAGAGAATTGAGGGTGAATGAGGACGTGGTTGTGGATGAGTGCGGCCATTGCAATTTCTACGCCCGCACCTGCGCTCCTCTTCTAGTCTTTAATCTCTATCTACCACCCCTATGTTTCTCCCAGAATCGCTTATCTTCAAGTGGAATCCATTGTGGTGTCAGAACCTGGGATATCCACCAAGGAGGCCTTTTAATCGCGGAAAGGTTTGTAATTTTTTTTTTATTGATCGCCCATTAGCGCAAAGCGGGAACTAATCCCCAATGTTACTGCATCTTAATCTTTCCTCATTCATGAGTGTAGAGGAGAGAAATACATGGTTCCTTCCCTTCTTTTTTAAATTATGTTACTTTATGTTGGTGATTGTGTGAATTTAATATTTTATTTGGTTTCTTAACGGATGTATTAATGTTAGTTTTGAATTTAATATTTAATATATATTAGAATATTCATAATTGAGTTTGTAGAATATTTTTTATTTTTAATGAAATTATTTTTTAATCTAGTTTTTCAATTTTAAAGTCGATAAGTTAGAATATAGTTGTTATATGTCAATATAGACACCAACAAAGTGCAATTCATATGTCTAGGTTGTATATTTAAGCGCATCATCTTACATCACTTTCGATGGATCAATCAATAACATATTTCATTCACTTTCAATGAATCAATCAATAACATATTTCCTCATAGGAATTAATTCACATATATCTCACTTTGTATTAGATTGAAGTTTCATGAGTCTATGTTAGGAGTGGACACAATATTGCAATAATCAACGTGAATCACTTCTGAGTTTGTATTTTTCAATTATTTATCACAATTAGCATTGTAGTTAGCTTGCATGAGTCTCAATTTACATTAAACAATAACTTATTGACATCTATTACCTTATTTTATCTCTTTTCAACATTAACAAATCAATCTGAGGGGTCAGTTATCACCAAGGAAGTTTATACTTCCCTTTATGCATAGCAAACTCTCAACAATATTCTTTAGCATCACACTTTTTTAGATATAAATATACACTTAAGCCAACATTTTTTAGGTGTCAAATAAAAAAATCTATAATGGACAAAATCATGTGGGGTAAAGGTGTCTAAGTACCAAATTGTGGGTGCAACATAGTCCCAATACCTAATATTATCATATTTTAGTTGTTTCAATTCTTTAATCCCAAATCCATTATCAATTTTGAATTCACAATTCTTTCGCATGGTGTCTTAGTGTCCAAATTCAATATATGATGTAACAACATTCTGTTGGAATGTTTGTCATTGATGTCAAAGATACACAAGTTTGTCAAAAAGTTTATCGTGGAGATTGTTGGTCTAAGATATATGGATGAGAATGTCAAGATAAGAATGACAAGATTGTCATCGAAGTCAAAAATGAATGAAGAGATTGTTGGAATTGATTGTCGTTGATGTCAAAGGGAAATTAATATCATGATAGTTTACTCTAATAATAAATTATCATGATCATCTCAATTTGGTTTGATGATCCAATTCAACAGCACTAAAACCCTATTATCATATCATGTTATTATGATTGGAGCAACTAACCAACCAAACAATATTATCCAGCACTTAGAAGATTTGGAAGATTTGATTTAGAAGATTTGAAAGGATTTCTAAGGATGTCTTTAAAAATAATATTCATTATGCTTTATTATGATTCAAATATTAGAATAAATTTTGGTCAACTAAGAAATATAATGAGAACCTTGTTTGTTGGTCGACCCATGATATTGAGACTGAAGTTAAATATGGCTGACTCGTCATTATATTATCACCCAAGTCAAGTTGCCTATGCATATATTAAAAAGCAACGATGAGTACCATTTATAATATAAGGTAGAGATTAATATGATTTCCAAGGCAGTGATTACTTTTGTGATTAAAGACAAGTGATTATATTTGTGAATAAAAATAGTGATTGTTTTATGAAAGAGCAGCAATTAATTTCAATGGGCAGCAAATTTTTAAAAGGTTGAGTTTAATTTATTAAGGTAGCAATTACCAAGGGGCGGTGATTGAATTTAATTACAAAGACAACATATTTGTTAACTAAAAGACACATCCATTCAAATAGTTGTCTCTTTTCAGAGAGACACGTCTCTCATAGAGACACATCCCTTGGAAAATTGAAGTGGCATAAATAGAAGCTAAAGTGGGAACCAAAAGGAAACAATTCAATGAATAATATGTGAAAATTAGAGTAGACATATAAAAGAAGAGGCAAAAATATGAAGTGTCCCTCAAATTTATTTTGAGTGTATATGCAACCCATGTATGAAGGATAAATGCAAATATATATGATGAATATATGTGACGATGAGAAGCATAAATCTATGTGAAAATATTGGCATGATAATGATTAATTTTATAAAACAAACTATTGCATTATTAGATCAGACTTATGAAAGAGAAGTGTGTATGATTTATAGCAAATTTGTGGAGTGGAACTCTATGAATGTAAACCTGATTTGAAAAGGAAAGACTTACATTAAATAGAATCAGAGGTAGTGATCAAACTTGTGATTGGATTGGATCAGATTTGAGATTGGATCAAATTTGTGTTTGGCTCAGATTTGAGAAAGAAGGATATTGTATGAGTTGTGATAATATTTAGAAGGATAGTATTTGGGTTGGAGCTCAATTTGTGTGGGGGTTGGAGCTTCGAATAGGTTGGATCCTATCAAATAGAGGTTGGAGCCTCTCGTTGGGTTGAAGCTTAGTTTGTGTGGAGGTTGAAGCCTCCAATAGGTTGGATCCTATATTTCTATCAATTGGAGATTGGATTCTCTAGTAGGTTGGTGCCTACAAGAAGAAGAAGAATATTAATCTATATTATATAAGAAATATTTTGTCATGGTTTTTTCTTGAAAGGGTTTCCACATAAATTGTGTGTTCTCATTGTGTTCTTAACTACTAGATCTTGCTTATGTGTGGTTGATGTGATTGATTGAATTTGAAAAGTTAAAGTTTGTATTATACTGATTCACCCCCCTCTCAGTATAACCGTGTGCTTATCACATCCCAAGTTAGTCCTAAGGACTTGTTGCAATTAGAAACCAAAGAAGGATTTTTGAGTTCTTAGAAGCTAAGGCACTAAGGAGGGGCACACAAGGGAGGCTTGACACCAAAGGAGAAGTGTGTAAATGAATGAACAAGCAAGTCATGATATAGATATCAACGCTCATAATAAGCACAAAGAAGTAGTGAGGAAGATGGTGTGTGAACTAGTGCCCACAAAATTCCAAAAGATTGTGTGATGGTTGCAATGGTGGAATTACAAATGGAAAAAGTCTAGCATAAAGATGAGAATAAAGGAGTGTGTGAAGCTTCACATGTGAGCATTGAGTAGAAGGCACACTCATGGAGTGTACAAGATTGGTGTAATGGCATGTGATAGTAAAACAAGATGGGCGAAGCAACAAATGAGTGAATTATCAATGGCCTTGGGCCATGAGCCAATTAGATGAGTTGGAAATCATTACAGATCAAATTACCTTTGAGATCATGATATCAAGATATGGGTAGTAAAGATAAAAATAATGGTAGAGATGTCAAACATTGTGATATAATACAATTAATGCAAGCCATAGAGGTGATTGAGCATGGAGGTATTTGAATACATAAAGGGAAGATAGTGGGACTTTGAAATTTTAAGCAACTATTTAAGGCAAGGGAGACAACCTAAAAAAATTGAGGAAGACTTTTAGATGGAAAGCTTTATGTGGGAGAGGATCCTTTTGAGGGGAGAGTTAGTAGAGGGCTAAATTCATGTGGTTGAACAATAAATAAAGAGGTAAAAAAGAGGCCACTGGATTCAAGGTGCTCGACATATGTGTATAGCATTACTCATGAATATAAAATATAACCTCATTCCATCAATAAAATAGTGTGTTTCTTTTTGTGTGCAACTTTTTATTTTTGCTAATGTGTGTGTAGTCCTTAAGGTTACATCCTTAGGTATCTCTTCATTGCGACACCTAGTAGTACAAATGATATCAAAGCATAGGTTATAACTCTACAAGAAAACAACTCAAAGAAGGTGGACCATATAGGATTATAGGCAAAGATCTCACAATAATGGTTTATAACAAAGGTACTTGCTTATGATTTTAATGGAGTATTGATGAGGTAAAAATAACCTCATCAATATAATGAACCAAATACCCTTCCTCATATCTTGTAGTCACCTTTACCTTGCCAATTAATTGTCTTTAGGATTAATGATTACTTGCTTTTTGTGAAAAATTGTATAAACTTTATTTTCTAAAATTAATTGAAATAAGCTAACTCACGCTAATGTAATGGTTTAGTTTCTAAGTATTGTGCAGGTTAATCAGCGCAATCAGTCATCATGCCATCCAAGTGGATTCAACGCAGACTTTAACACAATTGAAGACAAGCACCAGAAGAATAGGTGTCAGAACTTTAGGAGAATGCATGGTGGACCGAGTTTTTGTAGTTTTCTATTATTTTTCAGTTTAAAGACTTTATGGCTTATCTCAAGCCCTTTAACGCTTTATTTTATGGACTTTAAGTCTGTTAGTTTGTTAAAATCAGTTGAAGACATTTTCAATGGTAATCTTTGCCATCTGAAATATAGGATTTTTTTAACTGTTTTTGTATAAGTATGTAACCATCAGAAGCAATGATAGAGAGAGATATCGTTATGTTGCCATAATCTTGAGCCATGTTTCTGAGTTATTTTCAATATGAATAAAACAAGTTTTACCCTCATTATGAGTTGTTAATATTGTGAATGGAATCATCTTGAATGGAGTAATCTTGAAGTTGCAAAGTTTATGTGATCTAAGCTAAGTGTAGGAGCACCCGAGAGCTGGCCACTCGAGGGACTATAGAGTAGATAGATAAGTATTCTATTTTTAGTTATGTTGTTTTCATTTTGTGAGTGAAGTTTATTTTAATTTGTTAAGCTCTACTAAATTAATCCTACAGGTTGTAGTTGAGTCTATAATTTTTAAGTGTGTGAGCTAAAAAATGGAGGATTCTATGGAATAAGAATCTCCATCTCACACTCACCTCAACGGAGCCATTCAAATTAAAAACAAAACCAGAATGAAAATAAACTTCTAAACTATGGAAATACAAACTTCTAAAACTATGGAAATGCTTTTAAATGAAATCACTCTCCATTGTCTCCCTATCACCAAGATCTTTTTTTATGCATTTTCTCTCAGATTTTGTGAGCACAAAATGCAGTAAAGAGGCTATGGTGAATGAGAAAATGCAATCAATATGTAAAAGATGATATGAGTATGAAAATTTGTGGGGGAAAAATGAGAGAGGAATCCCGTTTAAATAGGCATCTTTGAGGATGGAGAGGTGTTTGAGAGGGAAATGTGGGATAAAAGGTTTGCAAGAGGGAAATTTGAATATCCCACGGTATGTAACTAAATGAAATGCATGTGAGTGAAAATGATAAAAGAGGAGAGACAAATGCATGGTGAAGGGTTTATGAATAATGAAAAATGATTAAATAGATTTAAATGTGCATGAACATGATTTAATAATGATTTACTATGGATTTAACGGAATATGGATTATTATGATTTGATTTTAATGATTTAATTATTTAGTGAAATATGAACATGTTGATGCAAATGGTTTATGTAATGTAGATGATTGTCGAGAATGATTTATGTCATGAATGGATGTGAACGATATATGAATGCTCATGGTTTATGCAAAAATGCATTATGAATGATGATGATTGGATGAACAATTATTTAATATTTTAATGGTTTGATGGTTTAATGAAATGCAATATGATGTGAACGATTTATGCAAACGAAGTGAATAAATGATAATTTAGTTTATTATGAAACGATAGTTGATGACCATTCAAATTGATTATGAAAATGATATGGATGATAATAAATGATTATGCTTTATTATGGAAATGGACATGAACAATCATGCAAACGGACATGGATGTTTATGAAATGGATTATGAATGGAAATGAATGGGAATGATCGTTTATGCAAACGGTTAGTGAACGACCATGAGACAGTTTAATGATTTGATGAAATGCATGAATAGAAGAAAGTATTGAATGAATTGATTAAGTAAATAATAATATCTATTTAATCAATAGACGAATATCATGATGATTATGAGGATGAATTTCAGTGTCTACATTTTTCCCCTCTTTGAGACAATGCAGCTTGTTGTGTTGTTTCAAAGAAAAAGATTGATCAACTGATACATGCCCCAAAGATATCCCGGTAAGGATTATGATAAGAATGGTATGCCCCCTTGAGAGATTGATAAAACAGATAGTAAGAAGATTAATCTCTCGATAGATGTCTAGAAAATGATTAGATACTTGATATTGCACAAGTGATAAAGCGATAATGTATATTTGATGGAAATGCACAATTGATAGGCATAACTGAACAATGGATGGAAATGATTAGTATAGCCAGGTTGATGAGTTGATTAAGCTGATTGAGATTGGTGCTTATGCAAGACATGTTGATGCAATGATTGATTGATTGATGAAGGGGACATGAGATTTCGAGAAGCAAGGTGATTGATTTGAGATTTGATTCTAGGGACATATATCAGTAAGATAAAGCAATTGATTGATTTCTATGCGACAAGAAAGATGAAGAAAATGAAATGCAAGAAATGGTAGATAGAAGGTGATGAAGCCTCTTGTTCCTTTTAAGTACTTTTATCATCATCGAGCTTATTATGTCGCAAATTAGTATAAGCATCTAGATAACATGAACATCTAGACAACCTGAATACTGTTTGCATTTTTATTTAGCAGTAAAGTATAAGCATCTAGGTATAAGGACCTTAGATGACCTGAATAATTATTGCATGGAAGACACTATCAACCAAGGAATGCTCTCATCCACACTAGACTCATAGGTCTTCGATGGTTTTAGACAACCATGTCTTAAGACGAGTCATCCTATGAATAAGAAACAATCCACAGACAACAAACAAGTGAACATGCCCCATCATCGCCTCTCTAGTCGTAGACATCCTAGAGAAGCTAAAAGATATACCACAAAAGATAAAATCATAAATCAATCAAAGATAAACAAACAAACAAACAAACATGCATCATGCCTCAATGTAGAATGAATTTTTGTTACAATTTATGCGTTTCGCTGGATTTTTAAGATGGGTTGATATGGATGTTATAATGTTTGCTTGATTGTCAATCTGAGTGTGGTTTGATTTTGTTGAAGTTCAAAGTTGTGTGATGATCTAAAAGTGTCATTGTTTAGGAATTTTTGGAGTTATGTGATTTTTTTGGATTTTTGGAATATGTGATTTTTTGGGATTTTTGGAATATGTGATTTTTTTGGATTTTTTTAGGACATTTTATGATTTTTTTTGGATTTTTTCTTTTTTAGGACATTTTATGATTTTTTTGGATTTTTTTAGGACATTTTCTTTTCTTTCTTGTATTTTTTCAGGATATTTTATGATGGAAAGAGACAAATCACAAGTGAGCAGACATACAAAGAGGGTAGTTTCTCTAACTGTGAGATGTTCAATATCCTAACTCATGGCTAAGGTTGAAGAAATGCCCTAGTAAGGAATAGGACCAACCTAGTACGCATGGCAAAGCAGGCAAGCGAGGGAACTGTCAAACAATTCACAAGCCATGATGAGTGTGAAAAGGGCCTTATGAAGTGGAGGGTGAATGAAAATGGGATGAAAAGATCAAGTAGAGATTCAAAGGAAAGAGGAGAAAAGCCTCTACACATGGCACCAATTTCTCGGTTTTCACCATGGTATACTTGCTCAAGGCGCCACTTAAGTGGTTTTCACCATTGAACGAATTGGTTTCTCTTGACTTTTTTTTCATCATTTTTCTTATTATTATTATTATTATTTTATTTTTTCAGGACTTTTTAAAAGAGTGTACCCTTTGACGTACTCAGGTGTAAAACTTGCAAATGTGCATACTATTGATTAGATCACTAGCAATTCACCTTCTGGAGTAGATGGTTGGTATGCCCCAGATCCATACAAAATAGTGATAACGTATGGACCCAACCAGTTAGGCTCAAATTTACCCTTTTTTTCTCTGTCTTGTTGATTGCGAGGATTTTCACGAAGGACGAGATCCTCAATCTCAAATGTTCGTGGTTTCACTTTCTGGTTATAACTTCGACACATCCACTACTGGTATGCTCTAAGATGATTGAGAGCAATTTGTCTTCATTCATCCAACAGTTCTAATTCCTACACACAGGAAACTTGGTATTCTTCATCACTGATTTGATTGCGCAAGTAGACGCGCAAAGAGGGCAACTCGACCTCAATGGGAAAGATGGCTTCAGATCCATAGATAAGGGCATATGGGGTAGCACATGTGGGAGTGTAGACACTCCTGTAATAAGCCCACAAGGTGGGATTCAATTGAATATGCCAATCTCGACCAACTTCATTGACCGTCTTTTTAAGAATTTTGAGAATGGTTTTGTTAGAATCCTCAGCCTGGTCATTACCTTGAGGATAGTAAGGTGTGGAAAAATGATGTTGTATATGGAATTTCTCACAGATTTCACAGACGTCTTGATTCTTGAACAAACAACCATTATCTGTGATAATGGATAAAGGAATGCCATAACGATAGATGATATAATTCAGTATGAAAGTGGCTATTTGTTTTCTAGTGATATTAGTGAGGGGAACAACTTCAATCCATTTCGTGAAATAGTTTGTGGCAACGATAATAAAATTATGACCATTGGATGAAGGTGGATGGATATTTCCCACGAGATAGAGTCCCCACTGATAAAAGGGCCATGGTGTAGCAAGAGACTACAATTCTTGTGCAGGAGCACGTATCAAGTCCGCATGTTTTTGACACTGCTTGCATTTTTTAACAAATTGGTAAGCATCATTTTCCATTGTAGGCCAATAATAACCCATACGCAAGAGTTTCTTAGCTAAGATAGGACCGCTAGAATGTGCCCCACATATACCTTCATGTACTTCTCGTAAAATAGTTTTGACCTCGTCATGCTCAAGACATCTGAGTAAAGTACCATCAAGACCTCGACAGTAAAGGGTATCAGCAAAGGTTACATAGCAGGAAGCTTGACGGATAAAGGTTTTACAAGATTTATTGGATAGGTCCAATGGCAAGGTGTTACCCTAAAGATAGGAAATTAGGACCAACGATAAGGCAGATCATTTTAGATTGCGATACATTGTAAGCAGGTTCCAAAATAGGCTCTACCAAGAACTCACAGTAGGCGGCATTTCTTGGCATTTTCGCAAGTGAACCAATTGTTGTCATTGCATCAACAACTCTATTGTTATCTCAGGGAATCTACTCAAAGGAAATTGATGTGAAATAGGCCTTGAAGTCATCCACCATTCTTTTGGAAGGCATCAATTTTTCATCTTTTGTTTTATACTCATCATTAACTTGTTTGAACACTAATTGAGAGTCACCAAGAACACGCAACTCAAGGATTTTCCATTCCACAACCATATAGAGCCCAGAAAGTAATGCCTCATATTCTACAATATTGTTGGTACATGGAAATTGTATCTTATAAGCTTTAGGTATACAATCTCCTTGCGGAGTGACAAAGAGAATGCCAACACCCGAACCACCTTATGTGAAGGAGTCATCAAAATATAAAGTCCAAAGATGTGTAGATTCCATGTTTAAGATTGATTCATCAGGGAAGTTTGTAATAAGAGGATGATTATCTATTACAAGAGCATCGATGAGTTGATCTGTTATAGCTTATCCTTTGATTGCTTTTCTTTCTATGTCCTCAATATCAAACTTGCTAAGAATCATCACCCATTTAGCTAATTGTCCTATGAGTGCGGCCTTATTCAGGAGGTAATTAAGAGGATCAATTTTTGCAATGAGCTTTGTTTGGTGTGTAAGCATGTAATGTCGTAGTTTTTATGAAGCAAAAACTATGGAAAGACACGCTCTTTCAATAGGACTATAATTGAGCTCATATCCCACTAGAGTACGACTAATTTAATAGATGGCATGTTCCTTTCCTTCAAATTCACGTTGTGCCAAAAGTGCCCCTAGTGTTATGGTGGTTGTGGATATATACAGAAGTAGAGGCTTGTCATCTATAGGAGGTAATAATACTAGCAATGTCATCAGATACTCTTTGATTTTCTTTAAATCTTGTTCATACTGGTCATCCCATCTAAATGGAACATTCTTGTGTAACGGATGCTGAAAGGGTTGAAATTTATCTGCGAGTTGCGCTATAAAATGGAGGATAGACTGAAGTTTTCCTTGTAAGTGATCTCAGCTGATTGATATTCTTGGGTGGGGGAATTTCAAGTATAGCCTTTATTTTTGCAGGATCAACTTCAATTCCTTTATATGAGACAATGTATCTAAGGAGTTTCCCAAAGGTTACTATGAAGGCACATTTCTTTGGATTCGATCGGACCTTGTATTGTTCTAATCTTGTGAAAATTTTATCCATGATCTCTAGATATCCAGCTCCTGTGTAATATTTTCCCAACAAATCATCTACATAGTCTTCGAAATAGGTATGCATCATGTCATGAAAGATAGTGGTCATTGCACATTGGTAGGTAGCTCTGACATTCTTCAACCCAAAGGGCATGAAATTCCAATAGAAGGTTCCCCAAGGGAAAGTGAATGTTGTCTTGATTTGATCTTCAGGAGCAATTTTAATTTGATTGTAGCCTGAGAAACTGTCCATGAGGGATAACATTTCGTGCCCTGCTGTCAAATCCACTATCATGTCGATGTTTGGAAGTGGGAAGTCATCCTTAGGACAAGCTTTGTTTAAATATCTGAAGTCTGTGCAAACTCGAATGCCCCCATCAGGTTTTGAAACTTGTACTAAATTTGAAATCCAATTAGCATAGTCAACAGGTCTTATAAATCCCACATTTAGCAATTTTTGTAATTCAGTTTTTACCAATAGAGCAATGTGCGGGTGCATTTTTCTCAACTTTTTTTAACAAGTTTTGCCCCTAGTGGCAAAGACAAGTGATGCATTACTAGATTTGGATCAATTCCTGGCATATCTGCATAGGACCACGCAAAGTTAACTTATCTTTCCTTATAAAACTATATATGCTTCATTCTCTCTTCAGGTGTTAATGATTCTACTAGATGAATTATCTTTGGTTTTTCTTTTGTGCCCAAATTAGTTGGTACTGTCTTCTCCACCAATATAGATGATTTTTCATGATAGACTGCTAAGGGAAGTGTGTCAAGCCTTCCATCCTCGAGTGCCTCAGAGAGGTTTTCACCCTTGGATGCATCCTTTATTTATACTTTTTTCAAGTCTAATAGCGTTGCAAAGTAGTTTTCACTAGAAGACCTATTTATATTTTCAATAATTTTATGACTGAAAGGATTGGCACTCCCCCCAAAGTAAGCCACACTATTGAGTTTTACGGTGAATCCTACTTTATGATCCTCAAGAGGTGTATCTTCTCGTGCTCCTAGAAATTTTATGATTGCCTCATCATTTTCAAATACATCCAGTTGTGGTGGTCCCTTCTTATCAAAATCAATAAGTTTGGGGTGAACTAGGGGTAAAGGATCATGATTTGAGTCAAGATTTTGAATGGATTCAAGGGTACAAATATTATGATCGGGTTCAGGGGTAGGAACACTATCATAGTCATAAATTTCAATGAAGTCATCGATGGAATTTTCCTCATTTGTCTGTGTAGAATTAGAAGACTCTACTTCCTTACTTGAAGTACATGCGGTACTCAAGGTCTTATCTTTCTGCACATCATATCCTAAACCAGATACTTTTTGCGTATGAGTAGGTTGTATTGGCTCCAAGATACTCTATTTTTGTAAGCCAGGAGGAATTTTACCATCATATCCCATTTGTTTCATAAGATCAAATCCTTTACCATATTGTTCAATAAGTATCTTTATTTCAGTTTATTCTTTTTTTGTATCTTCATCTTTGTATAGCCACTTCAGGAGATCAGCTTCTTCTGTCTCATTATAAAGGGCTCCCCATTTTTTGAAAGTATTTGATTTACAAATCATTGTAGTATCTACATCTGATGTGGTTTTAGTCATCTGTGGTTTGCCATAGGTGTGGGGAGATAAAGGTAGCTTTACAATACAAAGGGCATGATTCAAGGTATATTCTCCTACTCCATGTTCTTTTACTTGTATTTTGATCTCAACTTCATTATATTTTGAGGAGGATGCTTTTAAGGACTCAGGATCAACATATGCTTGGGAAGGAAATGCTTCACAGTTACTTGGGATTGTGATTTTAGTTTTAGGACTTATATTATGGCAATACATGAAAGGGTTTGGATCTCCTCGTATTGTGATTTCAACACCATTGTGTGGGAATTTAATGCACGAGTGGTATGTAGAAGGTACTTCTTGCATTGCATGAATCCAAGGTCTTCCAAGGAGGATATTATAGGTCAGTGGGAGATCAAGGACCTGGCAAACCACATCCTTTACCATAGGGCCAACTCTGATTGGTAGAGTAACTGATCCTTTAGACGAGTGTTCCTCTTCATCATATGCCTTTATGGTAATATTTTTGGGTAAGTGCACCAAGATGGTTCCCAAAAAGGGGCTTAAGTGGCCACTTTTTTTTCTGAAATCAGGAAATACTGACCTTAGACGTGAAATTGAGGATAGTTACACTCAAAATTTTGAGATGGAACAAAAACAAGGATCAAAGTGCTCCGAGTCTACTTTCTAAACTACGAATTTATTTTGAAAATGGTTGAGATTAAATGGTTCAAAAGAGGGACGTACACAAATTGGTGTTGTTTTTGTCAAAAAAACATAACATAGCAACTCTTGTACAACCCTAGCACGGTGAAATTTTTGTAGTATTTTTAAAATCACTACGATCAGAAGTTAGATAACAATATCTAGTTGATGCACGATTTTTCTGATAATTTTTTAATGAATATTTGATTTTTTTACTAATTTTCTAAGTGGGCACTTCTTGAAAAGCAGAATTTTGGCCATGCTCCCCCTACAAATTTTGGAAAGTAATT